>JAZGTK010014622.1:0-13629 GCA_036877625.1 Ambastaia sidthimunki
GCAATCATGTATAACTGGCACAACACCAACAGCACTAATGCAGGGACTCAGAAACTTATTAGTGTTGCAGAAAAAAGTACCTCAACCAAACAGACTCACAATATTACAGTCAACGCCCCAAAAAACAAACCTTTCACATTTTCCCCACAACCAAGAACTTACATTTATGCATTTGACATATGCTTTAATCCAAAGCCACCTACAGTACATTCAAGGTACACATTTCTGACTGTATACATTCCTGTAGCTCAACTGGTAGGGAATTGCGTTACCAGCGCAGAGGTTGTGGGTTCGATCCCAGGGAACACAAGTACTGATAAAAATGTATATTTACTAAATGAATTTACCGTAAGTCGCTTTGGATAAAAGGGTCAAATGAATAAATGTAAAATGTAAATACATGTTCCCTGGGAATCGAACCCACCACCTTTGCTCTCAACCAACTGAGCTACAGGAACACTTCTTGGTACATTCACTGGTAAAGCTATGAAATGTATGCAATAGGGGTTTATTAGCAGTCTCAGACTGTTACCTCCACCCAGCATATGGAAACTACTCTACTTACATAAAACACAACACATACAGCACAGTTGTGAGCTGCATTATTTCAGACTTTTTGAATGTGTGTGTGTAGGTGTATACTGATACAACACACAAATGCAAATGTTAACAAACCACACCAATAAATAAAACTTATGATCATAAGATTTGCAAATACAGACAGGATAGATCCAAAGCTAACACTTAAAGAAACCATATCACTGTGTCTTATAGGATATATCACGCATTCAACCAGGGCAATGAGCGGAACTCTGCAAGTCCTGAACTAACTTCAATACAAGGCAAAATATTTACCATTACACTGAGAGCTGACCAATCTGAGACCATGATAAAGTTCAGCAACAGACCAAACAGAATTTGCAGTGCAGACCACACAGCAGAAAAACATTTCACTGTGAAGACCTTAAAACTTGGTGCATGAACTGTCAATGGCTTTATTAAGCCCTGATGGGATTGGTTTGAATTTCATCTCAGTTTTAAAACTGAGTTTAAATGTTTTTGTAGAAAAATATAGGAAACCCTGGTACTTAAAGACCCACGACTCTAAGATCTAACACAATATATTAGAAGACAAACCAAACATACAATCATAACCTCTCATAATCTACAAGAAATAAAGCAGTTTTACAACTGTTTACACAGCACAACCTATGCAAAGACGTAATACCTGAAGCCCATAAAACATTTCATAGTAACATCACTTTGCAAAATGATGTTTGATTAATACGTGTGTGCATGACAGCCAGCAAACACTCCGGCTGTCTTCGATCCGAGTGCGCTGTCTATCTGGACAGTGTTTTGACCATCACAGACGCTTCGATCACAACGTTCAAACGCCCAGACACGTTGTCTATATAGGCAACTAACTAGGTTATGAGACACAGCCCTGGACCAACACGCATTCCAACAGATTGACGCGCAAAGTGAACAAACCAAACTGTCTGCTCCTTTTCTACCGCAGCTACACGCCAGTCCCGAAAATATCACACCACGTTCATAGAAACACGCAGACATCACTTACGTTTCCCTCTGTTGTCTTTATCCATGCTGTCCAACGCGCTTTTGAACGCCCGGTGTGTTTGCTGTTAGTTTGGACAGTACGCACGTCTCTTCTTTCTGTCCTTGTCTGTGCACGGGGAGACTGGACGCGATTGACAGCCTATGTGTGTTTCATGGTTAAGGATACCGTGGAAATGGCATGCGATGGTGGGAGAATCCATGAAAGCTTGGATGGATCCTTGTGTTGGAGTAGGCACGGACTTGGAGCTGTTTGCATGTGTGTAGACTTTGCTGTTGTCCTCTCTCCTCCTGTTGAGCTGAAGGTCTGATGCGCGACTGCCTCCAGCGGCTCTCTGCGCTGCGAGACGTGCGATACAACGTTGCAATGAACTTGGAAAACGCCAAGCGCATTAATGCAGCTTCAGACCACCCGCCGACACCTATTACATATTATTTATTAATTTACGTCATGCAATAACAACTAGGTGTATATTTCCCGGGGATAAAAGCAGTTAAAAGCAGGAAAAATAAAGTAAGCTTTTGATCTGGGTGAATAAAACTCCCATCACAAATTGTTTACCCTTTAATTCTATTCCAAGACTTGTAAAGCCATGCTATAGCTTTGTGTGAGGATGATACATAAGCTGACTAATAATATAACCGCACGTTAGATTGTCTTATGCTACAGAAATGCCTCAGTGTGTTTTGGAAAGGGTCTGGTTGCAGACATAAAGTTAGACGTGCTTGGGTCTCACAGTCACGCATGCGCACTGCAGACGTGCACGCACCGGTTTGTGCATTCGCAGCCCATGCAGTCGTTCACAATTGTATTGTTTACTGAACTCATAACCATCAACAAACCTTTTATTAAATAGTTATTGATTGCATTAAAATACTAGTATGGTAACTGAATGTGACGGCAGCAGGCGCACTGACGGATCTGCTTCCACGCAACTTATTGTAAAGACATAGAGCAGAGCTCATGTTTTAATAGTTTGTTAAGCAATATTTAAGTTATTATAAAGTGATTAATGTGGCCTGCAGTCACAGTAGCTAAAATCGTCAATTTAACTTTAATTTGAACATTTAACTTTGATTTATTACGTGTAAACAGCAGTTGCGGATTAATCAGATTTTATTAAAACAAAGTTAAATGGTGAGATGCGATTTATATGAATCACTTTAATTGCCATGCATTGACAAACCGGAAGTGTCACCGCCCAGCATGTTTCGAGTGCCAGTTTTAACGTCGCGAGTGTGTGTGACGTCACATACAAAAATGCGAAATTGTTTGTGCAGTAAAAGGCAAAAAAAGTTTTATAGTAAACTCATGTGGTAAGATGACTGTGCTAAAAGTAAGAGTCTTCATAAATCATGATGTCACAATCAATTCTCGGGCCTTTAAATAACTCTGTCACAGTACATCCAACACCAGTTCAGCTGATAAATGAATGGGATGTAATCACCATAAAATATGAACCTTGCGCCGGCTGTCAGATAGTAATTGAAAAAAAGTTACAAAACCAAGGCCAAGTGCACCAGTGCTTAAGATTATTTTATGCAAATATTATATTAAATTTATGCTCCTAACTTTTCATATGTGAATTAAATTATTTAACACGAATATTCAGTGTAATTATTAAAACAGCCCCTTCCCACACACATACCGCTACCATGTTTTTAATTCAAGTCTCAGCCCTGTCTACAACTGAAGACAATGAAATAACCACCGCGTAACATCAGACTTGAAATCTGTTCACAATCTATTGATAGGTTAAGTACGGAAACGTTCTTAAATGCCTGGAAACTGCCTGTGTTGCCTTAACCCACTCCTTTGGGGACTTAGCCTATTTGTATCAGTCAGGAAGCCCAATGACAAAACACTTCTGACTCGAAACATTGCAACATTGCATTAAGATTCTGGCAGAAGCTGCAACAGTAACAGCCTGCAGGCTTGACAAGCAGAAAGATAGATAACATTGATTTACACCGGCTGGTCGCAGGAGAAAAATGGCCAATTCAATTAATTTGAACTTTTTCCTTTAAAACCAATTTCATCCATTGCAGTAAGGACAATGGGCAAGCGAGACACTTATTGCAGACTGAAATTATAATTCACATTTGAAGGTCATTAAAAAACATTTATTATCATTATAGATTATGATAGTTAATAAATACAGTTGCAGGTTCAACACATTTAACAGCAAAAAAAATTCACAAACACTGTAATTTAGTACAAAGTCATAGCATTTGTAATAGTTTGTGGGATAAAGCCTGGAAATAGTTGAGGATTGTGGTTATTTCTGCTGTTGCGTTGCTTTTGGCATCCGTCACAAATAAGTAGGTTGTTGAAACACTTGGGAGAAATCTGACTCACATCTGCAGCAAACAACTGCAGGTTTAAAAGCTGGTTGTTGAGAGATTCACCCTCACATTTACTCACTCGATTCACACCAAAAGAATACATGTAATAAAGGGTCTGGTACTTTAATACAGTCACACAGTTATTACACCAAGCCCTCCGAAGATACAGAATCTAATCTCATATGCATAAATACAGAACTATACCACTTTCTGATGATTAGCTGTACTCGGTTATATAAGGGGTGTGGGCGTAAAAATTTCTGCAGGCTCTGTGGAAATAACGTAACACATATTTGTTAAGACTAGTGCACAGAGCCTGTGTCCTGTCAGAGCACATACCCAGCATGCCAGACAAGCATCTGGAGTCCAGCCTAGAGGACTGTGTTTCCTTAGGCACTGACACGTAAACTAAACACACACGGTCTAAATACACCACCTGATTCAATCACAATGAGGATTCCAGGCAACATCTGGAGAGATTAGTGAACTTAAAAGCAAGCTTAGACACAATTAGCCCAGGGAAAAAATACATATGTTTTAGAGTGTGTGAAATGGGTCCACAGACAGCGAGTTTGTGTTCTGACGCCAGCAGTACTGGTTCATCCATTAATGCTCATTCACGAGGGAGGTGTTTCTGGAGAAGAGTGTAAAATCTTATAATCCTGTGCAATGCATTGATAATGCAGAAGTTCCTTTAGAACCTAAGACGTGTGTCAGTGCTGCATAGCAACAGTACAATGCATGAGAAAGGCTGTATGGATTATGACACATTGATGTAACATTAATGTAACATTTGTTAGCTGCATGCTAACCGGCATCTGTTTGTGTTTCAGAGACCGCACCCTAAAACTTGTATTAAGCTCTAAACAGCATGTTCTTTTCAACAATTGTAAATTCCCTGATTTTAAACATGTAAAAATCAATTACATCTAGAATATCAAAATATAGCGGAGCTAACATACAAAAATATAAAGCATTGTCACAAAGTAAAAAAAATGTATAAATAGATTTGGCTGCAAGTTTGTATAGGAGGTCTCTGATTGGTCGATGTCTATGACACTGATGTGGTGGGAGAGTGGACAGGCTGGAGGAACTCTGACGTGAAAACAGCCTCTGCATACTCCTCACAAACATCCTGGAACTCGGCCGCCACCTCAGCCAGAGCCTCTTCCATCAGTTCCTCAGCCAGACTGACAGAAACAACAGAAGAGAGAATTATAATCAGACTCAACTCAATACTTCTCACTCAATTTACTGACACCAGAATCTTAAGTTTAGTTAGTATTTAGCTTTGGTTTTATTATTTTTGGTGGTTGACAAGCCGACACTGTGAAATGTTATTGTATGGAAAATATCTCTGAATGAAAACAATTCAACCTTCTGTAACCACAAATGACTCATTCAATTAACTGGAACACATTTATTGTATTCTTGTGGTCCCGCAATTTGTGGTAAAAAGTAAACTTTTTTTGCTCTTCAAAATTGGTTTTCCGTGTCTTTAGGACAGTGATGGGACAAGCATACCCAAGATGCAAAGCTCATCTCAATTCACAGCAGCTCTAAATCCCCCCTTTCAGGCAGAATTACACTCCCTCTGCGTCAAAAGCAGGAGTCCAGTCAATTTCTGCTCGCTCAAGGCATTGACTGCCTCTAAGGCTTTTAATACCCAAAATGCACTGCAGACTGACAGGTGCTCGCACCCGTTCCCAACAGCAGCACTAATTGCCGTGACATTTCACATCTTCTCTATTTCTCTAGAATAATAACCATCCACAGTCTCTATGGTGCTACACTGACCTCTGCAAAATAAACCCCATCGTTTCTTATTTGTGCATAACTCCAGTTTCCTATTTTCAATTCTCTGTTTGTTTTTTAAAACCCAAATCACGAGATCATACATAAACAGAAGTACAATAGGCTACAACTAAACCAAACCTGAAATCATGCTGCTTTCAATGAAAATCCATGCACCGGTCTCAAACAATATACTAGAGTTTTAATAAGAGAATATGCTTATTCTATACAAAACTTCCATTAATATGATCTCTTGTAAACTGGTTGGTAGATCTGTTCAAACCTAGTGCAATCTCCCCTAACCACTGCAGTTAGTCTCTCCATAGGCACAGCTCAAACTGTTTCTCGATACCAGAATGAAAGAGATGGAGGTTTAGAGGGGATCTGTGAATGCATTTTCTAGCAAGCAGCAACAGCTTCTCACAGTAAAAACAGAACAGCACTTAAAGTGATGTTTTCTGAGGGCAAACAAAGTGAAAAAAACAGAGTTCTTATTGAATGTTAGATCGAAAATTACACCCAACTTGCATGGCACCCCATCCCAAAACTTTGCAACAATTGGACATTTGCAGGAATTGGACCAAAAACAAGGTGACAATTTTCCTCTGTCAATTCTAACAAAATGGAGAGTGTTTTTATCCATCTGATTCAAAATACAGGGGGTAAAGTCAAGCGTAAAGGGTATTTTGTGTTGAGTTTCAACCAATCTGTTGCAAGTAAATGTTGTTCTGATCGATTTAACTACTTCTACCAAATCATCATTAATATGTTAAGTACAGGGATCTTTCCCCATTAAGTATGCAAAAAGTTTTTGCTTGTTTAGTGAATGCACTATAAGTCGTTTAAAAAGGTTCGTATTTTCAAATTGCAGCAAAAGAAAACATTTTCACTTTGGATTCCTCACTTTCTTGCTTCCATAAATTATTTTGCAACAATTCTTCTGGCCACCCACACAGCCCATGGCGTGAGGATCAGGTCTAACAAACAAAACCTCAGAGGTAGAATCACATGAAGCTTCTCAGTTCCTCTTGCCACTGTTGTTAAAAGTGTGCTCTCTGCGGAGGGCTTGATAAATACCCACCGCATTGCACCAACTTAAAAATTCTCTTAAGTATGCTAATGGCAGGGTGGGCGTGCGCGAGTGCTAGCACAACACAAAGACGCTGTTTGGCACCAAGCACGCTCCACATTAGCACCTATCAAAAAACAGAGCTAATATTTACATTTAAAATGGCAACGTGTGCAGGGATCATTATAGCCGCGAGGCTGTAAACAATATCAACTCCTACTCGCTCGCTCGCTGTGGGAATCGTGGCAGGGCTTATGACTAATCTGTTATTGCTCAGAGTGCAAACTGAAAAGCTTTAGTTTTAGTATGTTTACATCCATGAAGGTGTCTTGAGCACAAAAATCAATGAAAATATGGCAGGAAGTTCTACGGTGTTCAGTGCTGAATAAGGAAGACGTTCGATTAAGGTTCAATGTCTTTGGGTCAAATACTGTACACACAGCAGCAACTGTCTCTCCACCAAATTTTAATCCAGTTTTGAGTAATTTTCTTTAAACAGAATTCACTCCAAATTTACATTATAGCCAAACAAAACAATTAGTTCTTCATCTAAGGTTTGTGTCTCTTTTTCTTCTGGAACTGCATTACAGAAACATCTCTGGTATGAACTCTAGAACCCTATGATATCTGTTAGGTAACCATGGCGATTTCAGTTTGCTTCTCATTTAGAATGCTGAACTTGTCAGATCTTCTGTAATATCACCTCCAGTACAAGCAAATCACAGAGAATGAGAGGAATCATAAGACTCCAACCTGTCTGCTATGGCCCAGGGGTTGAAGCTCCCCACGGCCTCGTGTGAGAGCAGCTGCAGGAAGGCATCGTGGTTCTCCCTGTATTTCTGAATGCTCCTCTGCATGCTGGGTGGCACACTGAGGTAAACTCCTCCTGCCCTCCTCACTCCAGCTGTGACTGCATGACTGGAGTCATTTAGTGAAGACGCCTCATCCAGGACTGATGTGTCCGACACAGCCCTGCAAATACAGTCATTATATTTTTAATTGAAGATATTATGAAGCGTTACCAAAAACATTGAGGTACCTCTGTTGGCTGGGAATCTGGGTGGGAGGGGCCTGTAAAGGTTGAAAACCCCTGCCGTATAACAATGAGAGTTGTAACATTTTGATATTGTTATAGTCTGTATTAAGTAATGTCTATTTAAACAATTACACATTCTTACATTTATGCATTTGGCAGATGCTTTTATCCAAGGTATCCATTTTATCAGTGCATGTGTTCCTTCGGAGTCGAACCCACAACCTTGTGTACCGCTAACACAATACTCTACCAACTGAGCTACAGGAACTCATAAAAGATGCAGAATTTATATTCATAATCTGCTAATTAATAATAAAAATACTATAGGATGGAAACAGTATTTTATTTACATATACCAAAGCTGCAACGCTGTAAGATCTCGGCATGCTTCAGATGTCCATATCATCTTCTGTTAAGAGAATTAATGACAGCGAGACTGCACTGATCCAAACACAATCACAACAAATTAAAACCCTGAATTAAGATGCCAATTTGCTAGACTGCTGCCTTTTAAGTGCTGCTAAATCTGGAATCAAAAGCACTTGTGTAAACAACCCAGCATCACCCTTCACACAGTTCCTGGGCAAAACAAACCTCCATGTGTCCTCAAAGCACCAACCAGGTTCATCTGGACCATTCCAGGTGCATCTCTGAGTTAATCAGCTCCTCAGAAGCTCCAGCACTCTCCATGTTCATATTTAGCACATGAGAAACACATTCAGTAAGACACACTTCACACTCCATTCTAGGTCGCCTCTAATACACAATATTGGACACAAGCTCAGCCTGGACACTTAATGCGCAAGGCCGCCAACAGCGTACAAGGGCCATTTATTCTCTAATGGAACATTATGGGGGCCGGTGTTGCTATTGTGCAATCACTTCTCCTTTACCGTTCCCACAAGGCGCCCTCTTTGTCCAGCTAATAGAAAACGGCTCCAGCTAACAGCTAGCTCAAGCGTTTTAGGCGTGCTGTGTCGCTCTGCAAAAGTGTGGAATTCACAGTCAATAAAATATCAAAGTTTTTCAAGTGGCTGCACAATACGAACCAAAAAAAGAAACGAAGGAGGCAAGAAAGGACAGTCAAGGTAAACGTTTAATTTTGGAATTCAAATTAGGAGGCGAACACCGAGTTAATTTGATTCTGAAACAAGAAAGGTCACACGAGGTGCTGAAGGAAATTAGCGCGTGTGTAGTACTGGATCTGCGAAGGAGAAAAGGCAAGTAATGAAATGCCAAAGGCTTTAGTCAAAACAAGACAAACATGCATATAACCCCACTGCAAGATGCACTGCAGAACCAAATAATGGCCAAACCTCTCCCTGTCTCCTTGCAACACCAGCTACAGCAGGTACAATCAAAAAACACTGTCAGCTCTCCACATGGAATTTATATGAGACCGACTTGTGCATACAATCCAATATGTCCGGGAAATTCACCAATGGAGCAACTGCCTCTGAGATGAAATCTTCCCATTACAGACTTCCTTGTTTGGGAGAGATATGGAGTGAAGCAGCAACTGTAAGCTTGTGTGGCTGACCAGAGCTCTATCAAAATTCCCAAGAACAGTGATAAAAAAGGACAAAGCTATAAGGCTCCAATACGGCTCTTCATCCAATAAGAGGCCAATACCAGCAGCAAGGTTACCGCTAAGGAGGCCGATTTATCTGAACTCATGGACTGAGAAAAAAAGAGGCATGAAGATGTGACATTAAAGGTTAGAGAACAGAGAACGAGGATCAAACCGAAGACAGACCTCGCCACAGGCTCACCGCTGATCTCTTTGAGCTTTAAATGAGCAGTGGGGATCAGAGACAGCCTCAGATGTTCTGGGCACTCTTTATATGGAGACCTCCCGTGCTCATAACCTCTCTGTGCGGTCACTGATCATCAACTATCACTCCTCCAAAAGGGTTGTGATTCTGTTCCTAATACTCCTGCATTACAAAACATAATTCAGTGATGGTTTGTGGGATGGTTTGTGTAAGATCCAGCGGTGCTACAGGTTCATGACACATTAGTGCTTAAAACAACATGAAATTAAGGTTGACTGTATTTACAGATTACATTACACAAGTTTTAAATACCCTGTTCATGCTCAATGTGAATATTAAACACCCTCCATTTTTCTTTTTCACTTTGAATAACCTCAGAACACTGAAATTGGTTGCAATAATAAATAATTTGTAGGTTTACTTAGTAAACATTTTTAAATATACTGCACACAAATGGTCCACATGCAGTTTAAATCAAACACATTGTTTCTTTACAACCAGTCTAGATAAATCCCTGCTCGATTTGTGTTTGCTGTTTACAAACCCTGTAATGCTTCTGTCAAACAGTGTGTAGTCTGCCCAGGTAATCAGAGATTAGACAACAAATAACAACTAATTAGCATACAGGTTTAATTTTGAAATCACCTCCTATGAGCTCTCGCGCTACACTGATGCACAACCTCAGACTCCGCCCCCTCCAGTGGCAGATTTCATACTAAAATAAACTTTACTGGTTTCCCATTATAAATCTTCTATCCAGCCTTGGCCTTTAGCGGCTTTACTAAAAGCGGAGGTCATTACCATAATGCTTTGAATAATTCATTTTCCAGGAGTTTTATCTTTCCCGGACACATCCGCCCAATAATCATCCATTCTAATGTAAATAAGCCAGAAAAATGGACGTAAAACTCCCAATGAGAGTTTGATCGAGCCATTAGGGTGATTTTAAATTACCAATTCAATGTATAACCGTAACATGATCAGAGAATTAATGATGGAGGCAAAGAAAATAAATGGGAGTCTCATTACGGGAGAGTGGATAGACAGTAACCGGGGCACGAAATTAACTTTTTGCCAACAAGAGTTTAATATCTTGATCCAGCTGGAAGTGTGAAGCTGTAATCATACTCAGAAAGGATAGATACAGATATACTTTAAACACCGACTTTTAAACACTCAGCTTTAGTAACAGCCACAACCCACGTCACACACAATCATACTTGTTGACAAGTTGGCAACTTTTCCCTCAGCAGATGAGGATCTACAGATGAGACAGTGATGTCTTCAGAAAAAAAATCCTCTTCTTCATGATCTAAACATAGTTCACATGGTAAGTCTTGATTTAACTGCTATTATAGTGATGTGATGGTTTTTTTAGGTACAATTCAGACAAAGACTGGAGATCTGAGCCCCACAATGGCCACCATTGCAAAGCACATAACTCCAGCTTATATAAACTACCAGTCAAAAGTTTGGAAACACTTGAGTGAAATGTTTCTTATTTAAAAATAAAATTGTGCCAATTTCTGTTATTAGAAAAAATGTTAAAATGAATAATTTGGCTCAAATAACGAAGAAAAATTTTTCTTCAAGCCAACATAATTTTCAAAAAATTTTTATAAAGAATGAGTATGTTTCCAAACTTCTGACTGATACTATATGTAATATGTACTATTAGTCGCTTTAATAAAGGCTTCCACTAAATGATAACAATCCTTACGATACTTTCCTCAAAAACAACAATAGCTTGTATATACACGTATAAATGCACATCGAAATGGCTAGTGAAGTTTTTTTATTGGGATTCTCTTGGATAACTGCCAGCAGAGCTGGTATGGCCTCCATCCCTGCATGGACTATCAAACACAGAGCTGTTCATGGAATTTCTCCAGAGGGAACTTAACTGTAGCCTCAGCCACTGCTCATGTTCCAACACAGGCTTAGCAGAGAGTCCAGTGACATTTAAAAGCCAGTGTTTTCTGTCAGTGTAAGTGACTGGATGAGGAAAATAAAAGCAGGTTCAAAGCAAGCGTGACTCTCAGAAGCCCCTGACAACAACGTTTGTTGTGAGTTCCTCAGAATATTGAGAGAATAAAACGAGAGAGAAAGAAGCACTTTTCATTTAACAGGATGCCAAATAGGATTTAAAATGATTTTAAAAAGGTCGTTTTATATGCTGTGTCATCGAATCAGCAGCATGCATTGTTTGGAATGTAATAAGTGACCTATTTTGACCCTGAGTCAGTGAATTTTGCAGCAGTTTTACTTTTAACTCAGGAGTGAGACATTGGCTCAAATAAACTTGTTGTGGAGACTCCAGTCGAATCTTCTTCTGAGACGGCCACCTGTCAAAGCAGCGATGTTGATGAACTGTGTTGACATCCAGAGATGGAGCAACACAAACATTATTCTAAAAGGATTACAGCATTCCGCCTCTTTTATCTGCAACGGTGGCAGATTGAAGACTGTACCATTTCTTATTCTTACAAAATGCATGAAACAGGCTGCCAGCCAGCATAAAAGCAGAGCCAGTGAAGCATGGTGCCCACTGACCTGAGACCAGTGAACAAATGCCCGGCTCTGCAGTAGTGTACAATGACACTGCAGAGAGCCTATTGGCATCCACCACAGGAAAAGCACAGGCTCTGTAACAATGACTAAGCACCACAATAAGAATCTTGTCATCGATGTGTCTGATACTTCTAACTCATCATTGGGTCTGTTAATGATTGCATAGAGATGTATGCACTAGTCTCACGTGGCCACATTGTAGCTTATTCTAGCAAACAAACAAACAACCAATCAGGACACAGCCTGTCCCACCTGAAAGTAATACAGAAGCCAACCAATCACATTGAGACTAGTGATTTTAGCCAGCTATTGCAATATTGGTGTACAACACACATCAAGTTCGACAAGAGATGCACACTATGTGCATCCTACATAACTACATAATGACAGTAACCTATTAGTACACAAATGCCTCCACATCCATTAACACGTTTTTTTCTCTGTTTTTCTGTTTAATGTCTGTTATTATTACACCTACATCTCTGTTCATCTCGAACTATTCAAGCTAATTTTGTATTACAGCACTTGAATACTGAATTAATATTATGTGTTATTACTAAATCATCCCCTGAATTAATAAACTGCAAAATGGGTGTTTTGTTTAAATATGAGGATTATTTTGAGCTAGACACAATGTTGCACACAGAATGCATTCTGGGAAGGTTTGAAGCTACCATTGTTAGATCGGTCTAATGCCCTGAGATTATACATGAGATGTGCTTTGAAGTTTGTGTAGACATTGTGCTTCTACGTTGAGAGCGAGGGAGAAGGCTGGAAGTTTATACTGCATTCATCCTGAGCTTAAGGACCTCATTGTGGACTGAGACAGAAGAGGAGAAAGCATTTTAATCTTCTAATGTATCTATTGAACCTGTTCCACTAAATTTCCCATCATGCCCCTCTCGCTTTGGACAGCTCTCACGCCCTCAGGACAGTCTCTTTTTATTCTTTCATTTTCCTCATTAATTTAGTGAGCAAACACTGCTGCCAAAACTTCAGGCAGAGAGAAACCGTCTCCTGCTTTCTCCTGGCAGAACTACACAAGGAGGGGGCGGAGGAGAGAGAGACACTGGATTAAAGCCTAACGATATTTTGGGACTTTATTTGATTTTCTTCTGCTACTGAATATACCCCAAACAAACAAATATTACAGTGCGAATACACAAAAGGTTGCTGCCAATGTGTTGTCCCCTGCAAGTCAACTGATTAAATTGATACTGATTCAAATGTATCTCTCAATATGCTATAAAATCAGTCATGACCGATAATCACTCACCCCGTCTCCACTGGCTTCTGCAGGAGGATGTCAGCCGTGATTGGAGCACTCAAGACCGGCTTTGTCAGTCGGATTGGCTGAGGAGAGGCTGGTCTAGACCCAGACATATTCCGTCGAGTCTCTGCGACAAAAAAGAAGTTTGAATCTGCTGCCATCTTGTGGACATCAATGTCATGTCAGAAAA
>JAZGTK010014623.1:0-13628 GCA_036877625.1 Ambastaia sidthimunki
GAGCTATATCTGCAATATCCCAGCGATGTCGTCAGCAATTGTTTTTGCCTGTTTTGCACAATACGGTTTGAGTGAACGTTTACGTGTTTACGTTTTATACAAGCGACATATTGTATAAAATTGACTAAGTGACAGCTGTATATTGTACTTTGAACAAATTTACAAAAACTTTTAGAAAGTTAAGTTGATGCTAAACTTTAAGGACAAAATTAATCTGATTTAAAAGTGGGATAGGCGTTAAGTGTGCCTAAATTTTAATTAAAGCTGCGATCTGTAACTTCGATTACAAATAAACCACTTATGCAAGCACATAACAGATCAGTGTTCAAAACGTCCACCACATTCTACCAACGGACAATGGTAAGCCTTTAATAAAGGCTGTTGGGTTCGACTTACCGGCAAATGCCAGGCTGGTTTCTTTTTAATTTACGCAGAACTTGCAACTTTGTTTGAAACAAAGATGGTGACAGACAAGTTACACATTTCAGCTTTAAAGATGTGCAGTCCATGACTTCATAAGGCCAAGTTATAACCAGTTAGACTGTTGCATTTAGTATTTTAAAGACTTATCTACTAGGGTATGGCAAAATCAGGAGGCAGAAATTGTTGCAAAAGCATTCTCCTGGAGTTACACAACGCACGAACAAGTTTAAACCATCCTGGGTATGCCAGAAAGAGCACAAATAGACAGCACAAAGTAGAGTTTGTGGTAAAAATAAATGTTTAAGTTTCATTTTTTTAGCAACTTCAGATTTTTACCAAAACAGGTGCCATTATCATAGTAGTATACAATGACACATAACAGAGCCACAAGTATAAAAACAGGACAGTTATTGGACCACAGTTGTTAAGTGTACAGCACAACACGAACAGTGTGTACAATCAAAACAGGAAAAAAAAATGCCACTCGATACACGTCCAATTAAGTAACCATTAAATTACATAATTGAGAAAACCAAAGTTAACATACGAAAGAACAACTAGCTACTGGTATAAAGAACTACACGTGTTGTCT
Organism: Ambastaia sidthimunki; assembly: GCA_036877625.1. Lineage (NCBI taxonomy): Eukaryota > Metazoa > Chordata > Actinopteri > Cypriniformes > Botiidae > Ambastaia > Ambastaia sidthimunki. Next base: position 1,016 of record JAZGTK010014623.1, read on the forward strand.
AGTGCGTGTTGGCAGTCCTAGGTTCTTAGTGTGCACGTGACTCATGCATTTGTCCATCTTAAACAGAAAGGCAGGGTCATGAAACTGCAGTTTTTATAACACTAAAGGAGGGAAACACTGTGTCCCCAAGGAAAATCATGTTAACATTAATTTTAAGATGTGAAGTTGACCAGTCAACTTTAGCAATATTAAAATGCCAGGTTAAAACCACCCCGATTAAAAAACAAAACCCACAATACAGTACTAATCTGGCTTCATGGCCATAAAAAAATAGGGGGTTTGTGTGTGTTTGTTGCGAATTATGATCAGAGGAGTAAAGAATAGGGAGGGGTAAATTCAGTCCACAGGAGAGAAATCTAGTAGTCCACAGGTTCATCACCCTCTTCATCAAGCAAACATGTGCGAATCAGGGCCTCAGTGACCGCATAGGGGTCACAGTTGGCAGATGGGCGGCGGTCCTCAAAGTAGCCCTTCTTTTCTTGTCCCACAGATCGCGGGATACGGATGCTAGCGCCACGGTTGGCCACACCTGCAGAAAACTCATGGATGTTGGAGGTTTCATGGTGGCCAGTCAGTCTGCGAGCATTGTCCAGGCCTCCCTTTGGATCATAGGCACGAATGTGGTAGTTGTGTCTCTTTCCAAGCTTATCGATACTCTCCTCAATGCATCTAGTTGGGGAGAAACAATGTCAATTAAAACCATGGTTGAAAGGGGGGCTTCTTCAAATATAGAATTAACAGCATTATGAAAGGACAAATCCAGTTAAGCCATACATAGAAACATACAATGTATCCAAATCTGTATTGATACTCACTTTAGCCCACCCTCCTCCCGCATTTCCTTGGTGCTAAAGTTAGTGTGGCAACCAGCACCATTCCAGTTGCCAGGGATCGGCTTGGGGTCAAATGAGGCTACTACCCCAAAGTCTTCACAGACTCTGTGTAAGATGAAACGAGCCACCCACAAATGATCTCCCATGTTAATGCCTTCACAGGGGCCAACCTGGAACTCCCACTGGGTGGACAGATTACAGATTAGTTCATAGCATTTTAAATGGGCTGCATGTAATTGCTGGCTATAGTGTTTGCTATAAAATAGGTTGGATTTGAGATTACCTGAGCTGGCATGACTTCAGCATTAGTTCCACAGATCATAACACCAGCATACAGGCAGGCTTTATAGTGAGCTTCCACAATGTCTCTCCCATAGGCCTTGTCTGCTCCAACGCCACAGTAGTAAGGTCCTACAGAAATGAGACAAGGGCGTTATGCACCAGATATACAGTGAATTTCATTTGTATGAAAATCGTAAACGCAGGAACCTCTTTTACCTTGAGGACCAGGGAAGCCATTAGAGGGCCAACCAAATGGATGTCCATCAGTGCCCAGGATTGTGTATTCCTGCTCCATGCCAAACCAAGGGCTTTGAAGGGCTATCATATCCATTACCTTTTTACATGTCTGACGATGGTTGGTTTCTGTGTTCAACACAAGTAGCGCAAAACACTTTAACCACAATATAAAGGGAAAAAAAACCAACCACATCCTCAAATACAAACATACCAGCAGGCTTCCGGTTGTATTTAAGTACTTCACACAAGACCAGTTTGTTGGGGTCTTTGCGGAAAGGATCCCTGAACATCTCACAGGGGATGAGATACATGTCACTGTTGGAGCCTTCAGATTGATATGTGCTGGAACCATCAAAGTTCCACTCTGGAAGATCTGGAATAAAGAATGGAATACCATCACTAAAACTCATATCCATGTCTCCTTTAGTACACTGTAGATGCTTTGTCTGGCTTACCTTCGATGCTTTTGGGCTCCGTATCAAGCGTCCTGGTTTTGCATCGCAGTCCTTCTCCAGTTCCATCTATCCAGATATACATGGCTTGTACTTTATCTCCCTGAGGCAGTTCCATATACTGCCGTTTGACCACTTTGCTCAACTGAGCACTGGCAGAAGTCGCCATTTTTATTACTATAAAACACCTAAACGCAAAACAGACAGTTTCGTCAACACTACAACCGTTCATGTAATGGCTGAAATGGGCATTTAAACGGTGGCCATCGTAGCCTTAAAAGAAATCACTTGCCTAAACAAATGGTTTAATATAAGAAAATGGGTTTTAGAGACGAGGACCACTCGATTATAATAGATTCGGTTGATTCCCCTTATTAGCATACAATATATACACAAAATATTGATCGGATGAGACCACGTGTTTTAGGATCCACGTTTAAAGGTCTCTTCATATTCACGTCGATGGATCGATCAGTTTGAAAAGGTATCACTACAGATCATTCATATCATCGGGGCAGTACAAAATGCACGATTACATAAGTAAATCCGTGCATTCTCCGCGATGTTTATCAGGGCATCCCCAGCTATATCCTCGTAGCAGTCGGTAGCCATAGTTACAACACGGCAAAATTACATCACAACGCAAGTATCGATAAACAACCGCAATTTCACAGAACTGCAAGTCAATCAAGTCTAAAGTTAGAATGACCATAAACAGAACAATGACACGTTGCACAGACGGCCATTAAGACGTCCTCAAAAAAAACAAGCTCGTATAATTGACACAAATGAGCGTCTATTCCATTCAGACAAACAAAGTCTAAGTTACGTACCTGGACACCAATAGAACTTAAAATGTATAATGGCAAACTGGCAAATCCAGTTACTTGATTGATAAACTTCCGTTTGGTTGTCTCTCATTATCTGACCAAGAATTTCAGCCGCAAGCCTAATTTATATGTAGGAGCGCAGACTCCCGGTGCGTTTGATTGGTCAGAGGAAAGCGTGACCCGTTTGTTCTTACGTGATTGACAGGACGAGCGGCCAGATCATTGGATGGAGCTCCAGGACTGGTCACTCCCTCTATATAGTCTTTATAGTCTCTATAGTCTTTTGTTGCTGGTCATTCTCATGATAGAGCGATAAGTTTGTTGATAAGTCTCGACATTACAGGTTGTTTAAACAGGAGCTTTAGGAACACGGTGTTCCATCTAATGGAAATCTTAAGCACAGGTTAAAAAAACATTTTTGAATGTGAGCAAATCTCATGTTGAATGCCCCCATGTGGTGTAAAATGTTTTCCCAATGGATTAATGCTTGTGGGATTTGCTGGGAGTTCACCTTAAGTCATAAAACTTGTCCCTGTTCAAATAAGAATATTTCTCTGAGACGTTTTATTGTATGTTGTCCTAAAATTAAACGAGTCAACATGTTCATTTTGTAATAGCTCATTTTGTTCTATGTCACCTACATCTATAGATTAACTATTTTTCATCAAGTAATTAAATTATTAATGCATTCACTTTTTTGTATGTATATAACTAAAAAGATGTTTCAATTTCTGCTAAGAAAGATAAAATTGCCTAATTATCCTTGAAAATACGATATTGTTACAATACAATATTGTTACAATTATGATGTTTAAATGCAAAATACTCTGCAGCATTTAATGAAAGACAAATACAGACACATCTTTTCTCCTTTTTCTTCTTGTTTTAATGCAAGAATGAGAAATCAACCAGCTTAACCAGAACCAGGACACAAGAAACTAATAATATACAAGATCATTCACTCACAATTGCCCTACATTTTTTAACTGTTTGATGTAATTGCTGTAAAGACATCATAAATGATGAGATCAGCACATTTAAATTACTTTAAGATGCAAACTGAGCAATCTTCACACCACACTAAGAACATTTGCATTGAATTCAAATAGTTTCCAAGTTATTGTTGTAACATTCTGAGAGATATTTAAAAGTTGTTAAAGATTAAGTATTTGTAGCTGTTTTCCTCAATTTTCTTCTTTTGAATGCCGTGAATCAGACTGTATGATATACTTCATCTCATATCTTAATATCATCTTCATATCAACAGTGTTTGATTTCATACATCAGGTAAATGAGCAGGAACAAACATTTGTTGTTGTACTTACTTGCATTTATTTTACTATAATTTATGTACAGAAGAAGTAGATATTAATGAAATTGCATTCAGTGCATTCTGTGCATCAATTCTACAGTCAAATATCTAATATAATGATCATAATTATTAAACACTGCACTTTATTTTGGTTGTCTGATGGGATCAACCACCTGAATAAATGATCCACATCTCTGAAGAGCCCCAAGCATGACATTTTCAAACCAGTATGTTTGTCAAGGCCAGGATTCTTCACAGTTTTTTTTAAGATTATATAATGATAAGTTTAATCATTCAAGGGCTTGGTACCACAGGCGTCATGGATGCCATCCCCCCTGAGTTGATCAAAATTAAGTTTATGAAGAAAAAGGGAAATAAAACAAACATTTCTAATAAAATGTCCATGTGACTTGCCATGGTTTATTTTTTTAAAATACAGGCTGCCCCGGTACCAGTCCTGGCCACTGAGAAATCAGTTTTGTCCATTTTGACAAAGTGCTATTACAAAGCATACCAGACAGTCGATGCACTGGATTGGTTCTCTGAAGAGGCCAATCATTATCTGGCACAGCAAAAACACACTAAGAGGTAAAGGTAGAATAACCCAGGATACTGTTGTTGCTGTTATTGTACAGAGGAAAAGCACCAAATCAAGACCTTCATACACTTTGCATGATAGGCTGCAGTAGTTTATTGTTTCAGGGAGAGAAGTAAACCTAAAGGGAGATTTATAAAGACTGTGTCACATTTTATGGTGAACTTAACCCTAGAGTGCAACTTTACCACCTGTGCTGTAGAAGCAGCTGGCAAAGTCTGTGTTATAATCTAACCAGGGTTTTTTAGTACCATATGATGCAGATACAGCCCTGATTCATTAACACTAGTACTGAGGTGAATAGATGTGTAATGCGTTCCAGGCAACTCAAAGTCAGACAGACAAACTTGAGATTAGATGAGTTTTATAACATTATATCCAAAATTTGAATAAACATTTCAGTTTGTTTATTGCACAGAAGAGGAATATAGCAACACTGTGCATCTGTGAATACCAACATTTTCAACAATCTTGCTCTTTAATGAGCTAGATGTCAAATAACATCACATGCAATGTTACATTTGATTGTGTGTTTTCAAATTGACCGAACGCTCTGAATTGGAATGTTGGAAATTTAAAATCTGGGTTTCCTACCTATGACTTTGCCTGGAATGCAGCATTAATCTCTCTGCAGGGAATTATCACATCATGACTCTGTGCATCTTTTCAGCTGAAAAGAATATGCAAGATATGGTAACACTGTTTGTAAAAATCTAACTAAATCACTTCAAAAATACAAAAATAAAGAATATTTTTTAAAATGATATGTCAAGTTTTCTTTAACAGTCCTCTTTGACAAATTAAACTGCTTTGCAATGGCACAAGCAAACCAGTTCCCCCATTTAACATTTTCTTTATTTTTTCTTTTGTGTGGTTTGTCAGATGAGACAGATATGATTGTAACATGTATACAGATGCCTCCCTCTAGTGGAGGAAATATTCCACTGCAACAGGTGAAAATTATGAGTTTTCTATTTTTGCTGTGCCACAAAAGCTATTTTCCCTGTGGCAGTTTCATTATTCTGGCAATCTCTCTATATTACCCAAAGACAACTGATATCCAGAGGGCTTTGTTGTTTGATTATTGAAGTGTTGAATAGATGCCCAAAATAGTGTAGTAGGCTGGGCAGATTGTTACAGGGCAGTAAGAGAAGAACTGTGCTTGTGACCTGGTTTTGATCATGATTGTTTGATCTTGATTAGTAAGAAAGATTACAGGCTCGGTGCTGACAGTGTTATCTTAAGTAATCATAGACAATTTAGTGCTTGAATTTTTTTCTGCTGTGTTTTAACGCTTGTCAAACAATTGCTTAATAATCCCGTCAATGCTCCTTATTTTATTCTTTGTTAGCATTGTGTTAGCATCACACAGGTCGTGGGTTTGATTCTCAGAGGAAAACGTGTACTGATAAATTGTATTCCTTGAATCATTTTAATCTGCCAAATGCAGATTAACAGTCTTTAGATTATATAAGGGTAAAAACCTTATATGAAGGTAATGTTATGACATTATTAAATCAGGGTAATTCACACTATTCAGAAGAACATACTGGATATTCCTGCTGCTTTGTGGTTTTATTTTATGAATGTCACTCTCTAGTGCTGGGCATCCAGGACTTGTTATCTCTATTTACAGCATGTTTCTGGATCGTAACGTGCCAGTAAACTCCATATATCTCCCAGCAGATGTTTGGTGGACGAGTCTGGAGGGTGTAAAAATTTAATGGACACAGATGTGTTCGTGTGAGACATATTGAGCTGTTAGAATCAAGAAAGGAAATTTTATGGTATTTGCTTGTGTGTGCTGTGATAGGAAGATTTTATAGGTACTTTGTTTTTATATCCCATTTTTTAAAAGGCAAAATGTATGACACTTTGTACTACCTACCTACCCACCATGTGTATTTACTTTATCACCTTTGTCCAGTACTAATACACTCTGATCAACTCACACTTTTGTTAAAATAGACTTGAGAAACTGATGTTTTCCTATTTAAGACCTAGGCTACAGTTCCAAAACATTACTGTCTCATTTATTTTAAACGTTCAATTTATTTTAAGGTGCTAGAAATTGTTGCTAGAAATATGTTTTTAACACAGAAGTAATAAGGCTTTTGTCTGATAGCTTTGGATTGGATATTGTTATTTTTATGGTTACTGTAAAAATGTCAGAGCAGACTTTTTTGTATTCAGGGTCTTGAAACTTATTTAATAGGGAGACCATAGAGTGCATAGAGTGTCAATTTTTGATTGTATTTTCCTAAGCTCTTGTGACTTTTATTCTTTTCTTTGTGTTATTTTTATTTGACCATTCCCATGCCCAGAGTAATTAAGTTTATAAAAAAATCATTATATGATGGCATGTCAAGAAATTGTACAGTTGACAAACCTCATTGTCTTATGAGCTCATGCAATTTCCCATTTGCTTGGTCTGAAATATGTATTTATTTATAAAAAAGAATTTATTTTGTAAACTTATGTTGCTTATATTTTTCACATATTAAACATTTTACTTTGATTTAATTAAACATAACCCAGGTTTGATATTATGCACTTTTTAACATAATGCAAAAATGTAAAGTTTATTTTATTTTTAACTTGCCACATTTTAGCCTCAATTTGATATTTTTTACAACATAAACATAAATGACAGTTAACAGAGATACAACAAAACATAATAACAATGTGGTGTTTTATTGTCCCTGCTTAGTTAAGTTCCATTGTGTTCTAGATTTTATGTTGTCTGCTACAATTAAATGCTGGTACATGTTCTGATTGCTTAGTCATTGTTGCCAAGGACCCTGATCATTCTTACCAGCCTTACAGCATTTCAGTAGCATGTGGACATACTGGAGTGGGCTTTACAGATGGAGCGGGTAAGAGAGCCAATAAAAATGATCAGTGAAAATGCCACATGTGATTTTGAGCGTGAGATGGATGACGGGGCAGAAAGTGTGTTCTGCTCTGGCAGTAATCACTGTTGTCCAGGCACTAATTGGTCTTGTCTGTTTGTGAGGCCACACACTGTGACATGAGTGTTCTGGCAGATGGGTTGTGGACACTGTCTTTAAGCCAGGGATACCAGACAGGCCTCTATCGGGCCATGATCAGCAATGAATGGCTCTTCAGGTGGAACGCCCTGTTTGTCTGCCAGATCTTCTTATTTGTCTGAATCTCTCTCTCTCAAACACAATTAATGCCAATGAACTAGAAGGATTGTTCACAAAAAAAATAGAAAAATTGTCATTATTTACTCACCCTTATGGGATTGGGATGGTTTGCTATCCCATATTACTTTGTTCTTTGATGTGAAAGGATAACATTTTGAAGTTACTGTACTCTTCTGTAAGTAAAATTAAAATGTAATGTACACGTTTTTTAATCTGTATATCGTATGTAAATACATTAACATGCCACAATACAGATTCTATTGTAGGACAGGCTTAAAAACCGACTCTCAGTATTTTGTATCTAGCGTCGTAAAAACACTGAGGGACCAAGCTCAAAGAAACCTTATGTTAACTTCAGAATTCATCTACAAAACATGAGTCTTGAGCTACAAACACTAAAATATTTATTACTGAGACATATGACACCATGTGAATTAATTTAAAAGAAAATGTAATTTATGTTCGCAGTTCGCACTTGTTATAATCTTTGCACAGAGCAGTTACACTGTATAAAACAATGTTAATGCGTTATTACATCAGCAGATGGCAGTATTTACTACTGAGAGAACAGCAGACACTCAACAAAACCCCTGACAATCAGATGTATTGTGAAGCTGTGTGATTTTCTCCATATCTTTGTCCTTTTGGTTTCTTCAGACAAGAACTATCTGAGTCATATAGTACATCAGGCCTGTAATAGAGGCTTGTTCTTGACTGCTGTCTAAATGTCTGTGCATATCTCACCCGTATGCTCAAGCACTTTCTAACTGAAAGCGTGCTGAGGCGAATTAAGGCTGTGCTGGTATTATTTAATGACTGACAGCTTCAGGAGGATAATGATAACAGGACTAGGTCTGCTGTGAGTTTTGCATCTATTCTAGTATTTATTTTTGGTTCCATGTTTCTATGAGAAGACTTTGACTGTTCTTCATTTGCCCAACAGCTTCACACACTAGCTTTTCTGTGTGATTTGGTAAAACACCAAATGTTAAAATGTATTCTATTTTTCTGCATATCTGTCTGTCAGTACAACATGAGTGATTTACCAAATGCATATTCATAATTGCACTTACAATAAAAATCATAAAAAACCTAATGGCATGAATTATATAAGGACTGCTAATTAGGGCTAGAATGTATAATTTCTTTAAATAAAGATAAAAACTTAAGTTTACTTTGGATTTTAAAAAAAATCGTAATTGACTGCTTATTATTCCCATGATGAGACAGAAGTCTTATTGTCAGACATGTTTAGAATATGAAATGGTTTTTGACACATGGGCAGATGTTTTGCTATTTCTTTTCTCCTTCTCCCTATAATCCTCTGTGAAAAGGTTACTCTGCTCCCCAGTCTTATGTTTATTAATGAAGAGAAAACTCTTCACCTGAGAGTTTGCGAAAGAACACAACAGGAATATTGATGCCCTGAAGTCAAGCAATGAAGTTACGCAATATACAATGTACTGCTCCAATTACGGCTAATATTCAAATGTACCAAACATTTATTTAGTATCACAATAGTTAGCAATTATTGTACTAGGGTGTTTTTATACTAATAAATGCAAATGATTTCAATGCATTGCACGATTAAATTACGTTTGTTAGAAAAGGACTAGCCTTATTCAGATTCAGACAAAGTCAAATTCCCAATGGGGGAAGAAACTGGTTACAACATTGATAACTGACTTGAATTTAGGTTATGCATTTTAAAATGCATTTCAATATATTAAGTCTGGGCGATTTATGATTATTTCGCATTTCAATACGACCCTGACCCTTGACCAGTTAGGATTGGCCTTCGTTTTTATCTATTCTTCATTTTTCCATCTCACGTGCTTTCTCAGATGTCTGATGCTGTCTGCTGGCATACTGAGTATGTAAGGATACAGCGTACACGATGCTGTTTAGACAAGCAGACGCAGTTATAGACAATCTGCACCGAGACGACATCTGGTACCGCTGTCACTCAAACGCCGTCTCTCTTCTTGTTTCACCAGGTGACACACTCTTTTTCTCCCTAATGTCATGTTTTGCATCATGCAAGATAAATATTTATAGAGCCTTGACAGTGAATTGAATAAGCCACACTCTCCCGAGAAGTGAGAAGAAACATGTCAAAACAGGTTTTAAAAAATCAGTCTCGTCATCTGTATTTTCTGAACTGTCGCCATCGCTTGCAGATGTTTAGAGCGCGTCGCGTGATAGCGCTTATTATTTAAGGCGATTCTTTGTGCTATCAATCATGAAATTTCTGATGGCGCTATAAGCATCGTAGATTTAGTTTCAATATGCGGTATTAGTTGCGATAAGGCATGAAAAATCAATTTAATTATATTAAAATATATATTTATAAACGGAAATTTATATGACCAGCATAAATGTTTCCCATTCTTTCTGGGAAAATAAACATATTCCAACTAACATTTGCATGCCTGTCTCTTTGCATCCTGAAACTTGGATAACTTTTTGAAGTATTGAAATTATTTAGTTGCAAATAATTGTGATTGCACATTTCCAATATGTCTTGCTTCCCTAGTTTTGATGTGCATCATGATGAAGTCCACATATTTAAATTTTCTCGCATACTTCGCACATGCTCACTGCTTGGGTGAAGTATGTGACAGTGCTACCATTATTGACAGACAGCGATTCGACAGAGTGCATGCAGTTCTTACTTAAACCTGAGTATGTGTGGACCCAGGCAAGGCAATATGCTTTGTCCAGCATGAAAAGCTCCCTGTGGGGAAATTGGTCTTCTTTAACACAGGAGATTGGCTTTGAGATTTCTCTCTGATAGCTGGACAGGGACTGCGGTAAAACCACACACACATAGAGTTTTTCTGCCGCTAGCAGACCCAGAGGACACAGGCCAGGTTGTAAATATAAAGATATGATTGGGGGAATAAGAGAAAGGATGAGGTAGCTACTTCTTTATACATGATTTGCAGCTATGTACTCAGGATAGATACTGTTGTTAGAAAAGTACATGTGAAGGTTTTGTCTGTAGAGTTGCTTTTATGTTGAGGTGAGAAGTGTAATATTTTTGATGCTAAATACTCTCTTATCCCAACTTAATTAGCATAGATAGTTTCAACCAAGCAGTTCATAGTTTGACCCCAATGAAAAATGTAAACACTACGGTTCTGACGCATTAGTGAAACGTTGTTTAAACATTCCAGCTAGCCTGGCACAGCAACATTGGCTCAACCTATGGCAAGAGCCTTGGACGGGACAATCTGTTTGTTCAAAAATGGGTAATAGGGAAGTGCATGGAAAAATTGTTCAAAAACAGCCATTGTTGCAGTTCTATTTGTTGCTCGCTAATGTCTCAGAAAGTACACACTTCACCTATATCTATACAAAAGAGTGAATTAAAAGAAAGATTGTATGATTTTCTGCTTCTTTATTGCCGTTCTTGAGTCAGCCTGCCATTGTATATCAAGCCGTAGAATTCACTTCCTGTATTAGCTGTATTATCTGAGCCAGGGCACCATTTCATATGGAAATTTCAGGAGATGCATTGAAAGAGCGCCTGAAACATTAGCCATCTCATTATGTCTCGGAGCATATTATCTTGATGGGCTGAAGAAAAATGGTGCTGTATTGTACTGATGTTAGCATCACGGAGTGTGTGATGGTGACACAGCAGCAGTGAAACTGGAGTTTTATTTAATCCATTGTCGTCTCCTCTGGCCTGATAACTTCACAGCCCATCCCAGGGCTTGTCTGTCAGCGTTGACACAGTAATATCTCCCAAGCCTTCTGTTTCCTAGTCACTTTCATTTATTTTAAAATACCATTTCACACACTGCTGCCTTTAACTAGGCATTATACAGTGTGTGGGGAGAGAGGCCTAGATTGAATTGTGACAGAGACAGCGGCTCTCACCGTGAAAAATAACAAAATATTGTAAATGGCAGCAGACTCTATAAAACGGCAAGACTGGAGATGATGATTTTCCTTCTGTTTTTTGCCTTTCATTTCAATAGTGTGCGTACAGGCCTATATATCTGTGTGTGTGTCTGGTTGCATGCGTGTTTACTGCTTGAGACAATTGAGATTCACTCTGGCTATCAAAACAATATTCCCTACACATCTCTTCAAATTCAGAGAGCCTTTCTTTCATTGCTCCCAAATATTCAGACTTGTTTAATGTTTGTGGATTTTTTTTCCCTTTGTTTTTGACAATAAGCTGTTTTAGGATGGTGTTATTTGGGTCTGTATGCAATAAACATTTGAAAATTTTGAAAATCAAACCGTTAAAACATAGCAGTTTTAAATGGCAGATCATACACAAGATTATGCACAAGAGTCACCATTTGTGTATATGCCATTAATCTGTCTCTTTTTATTGGAGTTAACTCACGGGCAAACAAAAATGATATGCTAACATATTCGTCATTTCCTAGTGTCTCTGCATAATTTAGGTTGCCTTCCTGCAGGATTAATCTGATTGGACAGTTATGTAAAGAGACTGAGGCCTGAGCTGTCAGTCTCAAGCCAATGGCTACAGCAGCAATTGTTTTTGACATCTGGGCATATGGCATGTATATTTCCCTCCTCCTTCTCCTTAAATTACCAAAAATATATAATCGACGTGAGATTCTTGGAGTGTGTGATCTGGCAGTCTCGGTAAGGATATTTTTGACACATTTGGCAGTAGTACTAACAGAAAATCAATAGCTTTCTAAGGTTTTGTTGGCATTTAAAATTATTTCCACTTCTGCCATAAGTATGGTCAATTTTCTACTACTTAAAATATGGATAGTTTAAAGCAAAATGTCAGTATTCACACACCCTATAGCAGGGATTTTCATACAGTGGGCCACACAGTGGGATAAGGTGGGTTGCGCAAGGGTATTTGGGTGTCACAGAGAATTGACATTTTAATGGTTTAGGCAT
>JAZGTK010014624.1:0-13626 GCA_036877625.1 Ambastaia sidthimunki
AAAAATGTAAAAAACAATAATGCAATAGAACAAATAGTTAGAATATTTATGCAGATAAAATTATGAAAAATAAACCCTAAATAAAGAATAAAGAGTAAAGAAACATTGTTCCAGAAACATTATTTGTTATACTGATTGAAAATGTCTTCACATCCTGATAGCATCACTAAGTAAAGTCATCTAAATTTATTTTTATACAAATATATCATCTGGAAGATGCAGGACTATAAAATGTTCGTCCAATCATTGCATTCGGGCCTGTGTTTTTGGAAAACTATATTTGCATACCTCTGACAATCTACCATTCATGTGTTTTGGAGGAGGCGTGGCTTTGGAGATCGCTCTGAAGGGAGGGCGGGATCTTATGCTTTCAAGGCTTGCTTGCTATTGCTACCCTCCAAAATTGTGTACCGTAACTTTAAGAAAGTAATGACAAGCATACAATTATTGGTGACTATTATTGAGACACAGACTTAAGATGGTTCTTTGTGAACATTCAGGAAGTTTAGCAAGTTCTGCTCGGTCACTCATAAGTTAACGCTAGTGTCGTCTCAGACTTTGGACTTTGCACCATTAGAATGTGAAAATCACATGCAACCAGAATCTGTTGGTAGCAATCTGTGTATATATCTGTGTATATATCTGTGTATGTATGTTGGTGTATATATATCTGTGCATCTGTGCTCAACTAATTATTACACACAGGCAGAGAAACTAATAAACAGATTGTCACTGGCAGAAGCTGGTAATGTGTAAGATTTAACCGAAGGCTGTGGATAATCATTTGTCTTTATTGCTGTTAGTGTTGGTTGTGTGTGTGTGTGTGTGTGTGGGCGAGGGTGACTCAGTCTGTGATGTAATGTTGAAATGAGATGCTGTATTTGTAACTCCTACTCTCTGTTCACTGCTTAAATCAGCTTTACATTTGTTTATGCATTTCCATGTTTTGTAACAATCATGTTTTACCATTAATTAGAATTTCTTATATTTACTTAAATCATAAACAGTAATGTAATTGCAATTTGCTAAAAGTCACATGCTAATAGTTTGATTTTAGGCCGTTGATTGCAGAGAGAATAAAAAATGATTCCAGTATTGACAAGAACTATTTATTTGAGCCTCTTCTTGGCCTGCTGGAACCTGTGATGTGACATCCCAGCGAACAGGAACCATTCTTAGAATGTTGGGTAACATTCTTTAAAAGTTCTCTTAAAGTTACAAAATGTTGTTATGTAATGTTAGTAGAATGTTTCTTTAACGTTGTATATCATATAGCATATATCAAGTGTTATTTCTAGTGGAACGGTAGAAATAAAAAGAATTTAAAAAATGTTTTAAAAGTTTTTATAACCAAGCAATAACATAAAACTGACCATTTTAAACATTCCTTATTTCAAACTTTTAAAATAAACTTTAACGTTTTTGTTAATGTTTGTATAAACGTTTTTGTACAATATTAACTTAATATAAACATTACAGAAACATTCTTGCAACCTAAAATTAGTAAGGATGGAAGCTAAAGTTCACACAGCACCCTAGAAGAATTTGGTTCATTTTTGTGAGATGTTTCAGTTAAAGTGTTACAATGCTGTTTCCTGTTTATTGTACAGAGAGAAAGTCAGTCATCACAGGTTGTGGTGCTGTAGTGTTTTCAAAACATTGCTTTGTTGTTTAGCAGTCTTTCATAGCAACATTAAGCTCCACCAATGGCTTGAGTTTGGTGCGGTGTGACCTACTTGTCTTAACTTTAAACAATGGCGTTCGTTCTTACTGATACCTCGAAGGTTTTTACCTGTCATTAGCGTAAACAGTGCTAATTCTTTTTTTTTTTTTAATTGTATTGTGTTCAGTGTTGAATTGAAAATGGAGATTTTAAACAAAATATCTTTGGCTTTGCATATTTGAGTTCATATCTGATGTAGATGTTTGTACAGGTGGGCTGCATATGAGAATGTGTTTGAAGCTGGTGTGTGTATGGGCACAGAAGTGGAGTTATTAGCATACCTCACACCGTGTTTTAAATGTTTACTTGAGTGTGTTTTTTGTATGATAATGTGGATATTCTGTTTCATGTCTCTGATGAGTGTTTAGCAGGAGGAGGAAATGATGTCATCATTGAAACTGCATGATGAAACTACAGTTTTTGGTGACAAGTGTCATTGTGTGTGTGATTTTTAACAGGAGTAAAAAGAAATGTCTGCTCTTTTCCCATGATCCCTTGCAGGGTTTCTGTTTTGTGCTGACTTGAAATTACTGCAATATGTGGAATGAATTTGTTAAATCCAATATGTCCGGAAAGTTATTTTTAAAATCCTTTTCCATTAGTCACAAACGACTGGAAAAGTCATGAATGGTCTTTGGTCAGAAGGTGTGGAAACCGACAGGGTTGACAAAAGTTGGAGGTCTGGAAGGGGAAGGTGGGAGAAGGTTTCTGTAGATGTTTCATTAGCAAAAAGAAAGATTAAAGTGTCTTCCAAATGCATAAATGTAAATGTAGCGATGCCACGGTCATGGGTTCGATTCCTAAGGAACATAGGTGCTGAAAAATCAGTACCCCAAATGTAAATAACATAAGGAAGATTATAAAGGAGAAAAAGAAGAGAGGTGTGGCTGTTGGACATTTGGAATGCAATGAATCCAGGAGTTTCCTGTAAGACCATGTCTGGTATGTGGGTCACAACAGACATAGACTCACTTCAAACCACTTTACATCACTCCCCAGCTAACAACGAATGTTCTCAAAACGTTGGCTCACAGTCTCTAAAAGTTCTCCAAAGGTTATCAAAAAATGTTGTTGCAGTACTGTTAGTAGAATGTTTTTTAACGTTATATGTCATATATATCAAGGTCATGGTTTTAATTCCTAGGAAAAACACATTCAAACATATGATCAAATTTATTCTTAAATGCACTAGTCGCTTTGAATAAAAGCATCTGCCAAATGCATGAAGGTAAATGTCTTAAGTTGGAAGTTTATAAACATTACAGAATTAAAAAATGTTTGAATAACGTTCTTATAACCAAACTTTATAAAACTGGATGTTTCGAACGTTCCTAGAACTCTTAAAAGAACATTTTTAACATTTTTGCTACTTATTGTTTTAACATTTTTACAACCGAAAATTGTTAGTTGGGTCTGTATGTGCAGGAAGAAAGCCACAGGCCTGGTGGTCCGGTTGATGCCTGCTTAATTGTTTTAAATGCATTTCCCTTCATTATACTCGGCATTCTCTCGGGACAAGACATCATCCAGATGCCCTAAAAAGGTGAACTGTGTCCTGGGTAACAAAGGCTCTAATAAAAAAATGATGAATGACTTGTCAGATCAGGCCTTATCAGCACAATTGGAAGTTCTTCTACATATTTGCTTTGATGATCTACCAACCTTAAGATTTCTCCAGGCTGGAAGTTCTGCCTGGCCATTTAACTTCCTGTCCTCCAAGAACATTCCACTCTGAGCTTAAATAAAGAGTCTTATAATAACGTTAATGCGGCATCTAAAAACTGGGATGTCTTGAACGTTCCTAGAACATTTAATAGAACATCTATTTCTAGATGTTAATAGAACATCTTCATAGAACATCTATTTCTGTTTTTGTTAGCATTAGGGAAACATTTGCAACCCAATGTTTTAAAATTACTTTGTTTTCCTAAAGTTGTGTTAATTTAATGTTTCACTTGTGTTTTCAGGATTCCATGAATGCTCTCGTCTTGGACCTGAATTTTCCAGCCTTGCGTAAAAACAAAAACATCGAGACCTTCTTGAACAGATGTGAGTATTTGCTTTTAAGAGATTCCTTGCTGATTTTTGTGCCGTGTCATTTTTAAATGCAAAGGAAGTGGTTGATGATGTCATCACATACAGTGAGACTGAATATTTGAACGGAATTGTTTTGATGGGCTGTTAATTTAGGGCCTCTTTCTTTACAACAGTAAAGCTCAACACATTAATAATCGGTTATCAACACACAGTGAAAACTTAAGAAAAAAACCACTTGATCTGGAGAAATGGCTTTTGGGTGATGCCATTTAGGATTTTTAACGCAGTTCCTCTGCAGTGTAATCCACAATAGAGACTTTTGAATATAGTTAATGTGTCGCAAGAACTTGTGGGTTTTATTTTTGGGATTTGCAGTTTCAAAATGTTTCTGGAAATGTTTCCAGAGTGTTCATTGCTAACGTAACGGTAAAATGATGTGGCTTGAATCTGCCCTGTAAACTTTTGTAAAGTTGACAGTAGCAGGTTTAGTTTTTGAAACAGCATTTATACTGTATCTGATTTACCAATAGTATGTTTTTATAACCGTTTTCTCTGTCATGAGTAATATTTAAATTTGTGTTCATGTTCAGTAGCTGATGCTGTTTCTGTCTGTGTGTTTTTTCATGGGCTGTTAAACTTTCGGCTAATTATCACATTCTGTGTTTCTGATTTTGCCTGTTGTCATGGAGACCATAGGGCCGTGTGGACATTATAATGTGCGGTTTGGCAAGGAGAGTGTGACTCAACAGTCCTCTCATCCAGACTGAACTTTGTCTGAACCGGCCTTTGATAACCGTTATTCCTGATACATACGCTGCGCTAAAACAAGCTAGTTTCTTTTAATGAATAACTGAACTGTACACCATCTGATATTTAGCTGCTCTCAAATCTTGTATGAAGAAGAGTGGTAATATTTTTCTTTACAGCTTGTGAGGTCTTAGATGCATTTAACATACACAGTATTTAATGCACCACTAAAAACTAACTGGTGCTGGTCGTTGGATGACAAGTAAATGGAGGAACGTGTGTTTGGTGTGTTGTGTGTACAGATGATAAGGTCATGGGTCACATTCAGGAGCTCCAGATGAAGCCTGAGGATTTTGACAGGGTGAAGGTGATCGGAAGAGGAGCGTTCGGAGAAGTTCAGCTGGTGAGTAAACTGTGTGTGAGGTACATATACATACATACATACACATAAACAAACACGCCCTCTTTTTAAAACCCCGCCCTTTTGAGGAGAAACCTCAATATGCTAAATGATTCACAGGCGAACAGAATTTCTGATTCGTTTTCTGCCTTGTGTCCTGATTGGCTAAAAACGCGACGTATTTTCGGAATATGTATCTGGACGTTTAGTCATTTTATGCAGGATAATAAAAAAATGACAGCACCTTTAGCTTGTAAGATTAAGTAAATATCTTCGCTTTTAAACCAAATGCAATTAACTGGTTAGCAGATTCATTCTTTTGGGATGATTTCACACAACAATCATGTAACGTGTTTATTAGTAATTGATGTGAAATGTTGTTTATGAATAAATCAAAACCAGATGGGACTTTTAACAATCATTTAGAGCTTTTGGATGATGTTATTTGATCATCATTGAGAAATAACACATACAAGTCACACATTCTGTCATTGTTACAAACGTTGCTAAAGGCAACAGGATTCTGCTACAGCATCACTAAAACATCTTTCATTTACATCATATGCAAATAAACGCACTTCATTTTGAAACTACAGAGTGTATATTTTCAACATTTGAGATGTTTTAAATTAACTTGATTTATATAAAACCATTGTACATCTCTATATATGGATGAGCAGATGCGATAGGTCCATTCAGATGTAGAGAACATACTGCAGCCATTTTTGTGGTTCACGCTGAATGGCTCTCAGATATATGAAAGAAGGGTTCTGTGTGTAGTTCTGTATTGTGTAGTTGATCTGGGTGTGTGTTCGTGACAGTCAGAGGAGGGGGTGCAGTGGGACGCGTCTGAACAAGCCTGTTGACACAAACAACATGATTACCCAGAGTTCTCCTCTGTCAGTCTTCTGACAGGCCCTGTGTGGGTGCGTTATGCCTGGAACACAATAACAGAGCATTTAAAAACGTGGCTTGCTTGCGTGAATGGCAAACAGCTTCTCTGAGGGTATTTATTTGTTGGATTTTTAAGTTGTTTTAGAGGAGCGAGACACAAAGCCTGTCTAAAGTTGTGTGATGTTGTGAAGATGTGGTTTGTGAGCTCAAAGCTTGTTCTCCTTGACATCTCATTTGTGATCATATATTTATAAACTATGGCCACTTGCTCAGCCATACCGATTATTTTAAGGCCTTCCCAGCTAACGGGGAACATTCTCAAAACATTCGTAAGTAGTTAGTGGAACATTTTAAAAAGTTACAGAATTAATAAATTCTCACAACCTAAAATGGTTAGCTGGGTTCAAAAACTGTTTTCATTGACAAAAACACCATCCCAGTGTGGACAGAAAGCCAAAATGGAGAAAATGACACATTTTTAAACTAAATCGTATTTGTGTGAACAAGGTCTGAATGAGCTTCAGTATTGATTCAAGTGATGTGATTGTAATTGTGTGTTTTGTTTGTGTAGGTTAGACATAAGGCCTCACAGAAGGTGTACGCAATGAAGGTTCTCAGCAAGTTCGAAATGATCAAGCGCTCAGACTCCGCCTTCTTCTGGGAGGAGCGTGACATCATGGCATTTGCAGACAGCCCGTGGGTTGTGCAGGTGAGATAACTTAAACATTCACCTGCATTGCAAACTGTCTGATTTGACCTGACTTTCTGTCTTTCCTTCTCCTGTCCACCGGTTCCGGTTGTCTCCCAGCTGTGCTGTGCGTTCCAGGATGACCGCTCTCTCTATATGGTTATGGAATACATGCCAGGAGGTGATCTTGTCAACCTTACCAGCACGTATGATGTTCCAGAGAAGTGGGCAAAGTTCTACACTGCTGAGGTTGTGTTGGCTTTGGACGCCATTCATTCCATGGGCTTCATTCACCGAGACGTCAAACCAGACAACATGCTGCTGGATCGTCACGGGCACCTCAAACTCGCAGACTTTGGGACGTGCATGAAAATGGATGAGGTGAAGGGTTTAAGTCACCTCCGAATGCTTGCGCTGTTGAGCCCAGCTTGGGTGTAACTGCACGGCAGATAGCTGAAATGCATGCTGGGTCTTGTGTGAACCTTGACCTTAGAACTTGAGGGACCAGAAAGGTCTCAGCTGCCCTTTCATTACTGTATATCTGAGGGAGAAAGTTCTCAGCTGGGTTTAGAGGTCACGGGGTTAGATTGAGGCCAAGAAATTTTGGTTTTTATCAACGCTCATTTTCATTCTGATTGAGGAATACAATAAAATCCTATTGTACGGAAAAAGATACAGTGAAAGAAAATGGAGACAACCAGTGGCAGTCAGTTCCTATTGCATTTAATGCATACAGGGAAGTCATACAGGTTTGGTATGAGTTTTTATTTTCAGGTGGACTGTCTCTTTAACTTTCGAGCTTTAGCCGCAGCCTCTCCATCTGTTTTAATGTTATGGAAAGTCAGCATTTGTTAGGAAAATGGGAACGGCACCTTAATTACAGTGTTTAATGTACTAAACGTACTTTAGGCAACACTGTGACCCATCTATATATGCAGAGAAAGCACTACTTCCTGTTTTATAGATGTAAGATGTGGCAATTGTAGACCATTAACTGTAAGATCTTAGTAATAACCAAGTTAGTTATGGTTGCACCAGAGGTTGATTTAAGGTTATCTTAATAACTTTGTCTGTTTATAAAACAAAAACTAGATGAGCTGTTTCTAATTCAAAGGATTTCATATTACTTTACACTAGATATAGACCCAGAATATAATATTATGTTATATAACTCAAGAAACATTGCTTTGACCCACTTTGTAAATGTGGCAGTGGGGCATTTTTGTCATGGTGGAATTTTTGCCCCAAGCCCTAAATTCTGACCTGTCCTTTTAATTCCATAATCCAGCTACAGAAGTGTGGCTGGACACACTGGTTGTGTGATGATAGGGTGCCATCTAGAGTATAAATACAGCGCTGCATGCTAAAAAGCCTTGTATGTTGAAGTTAAAATGTTTGACCACTAGTAACTTCTCATACAAGATGACTTATACAATATGAAAACCCCTCATGCCTTGGCAGGAAGTAAAGTTGATTGGTTGAATGATTGGCTGATTGGTTGGTTGATTTATTGATTGATTGATTACAGACAGGGATGGTTCACTGTGATACCGCGGTGGGAACCCCTGATTACATCTCACCCGAGGTCCTGAAGTCTCAAGGAGGAGATGGTTACTATGGACGCGAGTGTGACTGGTGGTCAGTTGGAGTATTTATCTACGAGATGTTGGTCGGTGAGTCAGGAATGTGAGTGTGTGTTTGTCTGACGTATGAGCTTGCAGGCTTATTTATTTAATGAGATAAATGGCTCTGTGCCTTGTATGTGTTTGAAGGTGATACTCCATTCTACGCTGATTCTCTGGTGGGGACATACAGTAAAATTATGGACCATAAGAACTCTCTAAACTTCCCTGATGATGTTGAGATCTCCCAAGAAGCCAAGAACATCATTTGCGCCTTCCTAACAGACAGGTGAGTTATTATATTTTGCTTAAGCCGTGATATATGACCATCAACTCTTTAGAGGTCACAGCAGTTTGACACAGTGCGTGTCTGTGGTTGTTTGTACGTCACAGAGAGGTTCGTCTGGGTCGAAGTGGCATGGAGGAAATTAAAAGACATCCTTTCTTTAGAAATGACCAGTGGACCTTCAACACTATTAGAGAGAGTGAGTAAAACACAATCTCTACACCTCATCACACAGAAAATTATTGTTAACAAAACTATTGCATCGCCTAAAGTTTGCAGTGGAAATTTTTTGCTTAACCTAAAAGCTTTTACCACAGTAAACAAGTCTGGTAACCCATACTCAGGATTTTCCTCTGCATTTAAGCCATCTAAGTTAAGGAGCAACCGGGGTTGAGGTGGTAACTGAGCTGGAAGCATCTTTGTTGTTTCCTGCCAGCATTAGGTATCGAACCCGCAACCCCTGGGGTTACAAGTCGGACTCTCTAAACATTAGGCCACAAATGACCACAGCTGAAGCTAAATAAAATTTCAAAGAAAGTTCCTCGTTTTTTATTATCAATACTTATTGCTTGTGTTCCTTTAAGGGAATGAAATGAAACCAAAGTGTTTGAGCTCAACATTTCTGTGTAAGAGCTGTAGCCCTTTTTTAAAACACAGTTTTTTAAACTCACTGTCTCTCTCTCCTCAGCTGCAGCACCTGTGGTTCCAGAACTGAGCAGTGACATAGACACTAGTAATTTTGATGAGATAGAGGAGGATAAGGGAGAGGTGGAGACCTTTCCTACACCCAAAGCATTTGTTGGCAATCAGCTGCCCTTTGTGGGCTTCACCTATTTCAAAGAAGACCAGTAAGAAACTTTTGCTCCCTTCCTCAACTCTACTTATAAAATATATTTAATTGGTCCAATAATAGAAACTCTGGAAGATTTGCTCTGCATTTCAGTGTTTTCATTCTGTGTGTTTATGCTGTCGATTTAATGACTTTTGTTGCAGGTTGTTGAATGCTGTCAACAGCTCAACAATGAAAAACGATCACCCCACCTCCAGCAACAGAGAGGTACAATACACACACTAGCACCATTGTCAGTTTTGGGACACATACCAGTGTACAATAGTACAGTTGTTTTGAGTCAGCTAATGGGACACTGGGTTTGATGTTTACGGTTTACTCAGTTGACTGATTAGAGTTTTTATGTTAGACTTTAAAAAACACCTGAGGTCTTTTTAGCATCAAGACTAAACTTCTTGCTTGTAACTTTTTTTCTTTCTCTCTTTTTCCCTACAGGACAATTTAGCCGTAAGTGTTCATACTCTTTCTGCCTAAAACACCAGATATCACACACTTTGTAAGCGGTGTTCCAGGGTATACAAGGGAATACACAGTACAATGAGAGCACACAAGAGCTGAGAGTTTATTTTATTAGAGTAATGATGAGTGACAAATACCTGCTGTCTCAGTGAATAAATGTTTCAGTTGAAGTTGTGAGACTACAGTGGGCATATTAAATAAAGATGTTTGTGTGTTGTTTTCTGCTCAGCTTCAGAAGAAACTTCACTCTCTGGAAGAGCAGCTGAACAATGAGATGCAGGCCAAAGATGAACTAGAACAAAAATACAGAAGCAACTTCAGCCGTCTTGAAAAGATCACCAAAGAACTTGATGAGGAGGTGAGTGGTGGTTTATATCAGTCATTGTTAAATAATCTTATATATTCCTACAGAGATGAAGCATATAGTGTCCAGCAAGTAGTTAAGTAGGTACAAATATAAACTAATATAGTTCATTATCCTCATTGTTGGATTTTTATAGTTGCCAAGCAACAAAGCAACTTGGTGTGTTTATAGAGAGCGTGAGGTCACACGTGTGCATTTATCAGCACAGCTTATCCAATCATAAGGCAGCATTGGAACTATACGTTTTAAACTGTGTATTCACGCATGTGTTTGTAGATAAATGGCAGGAAAGTGTTGGAGACGTCTCTGAGACAGCTGGAGAGAGAGAAAGCTCTGCTGCAGCACAAGACCGTCGAGAGTCAACGCAGAGCCGAGAGCGAAGCCGACCGCAAACGCTCCCTGGAGAACGAGATGAACAGTCTGAAGGATCAGCTGGACGAAATGAAGAAGAAGAACCAGAACTCACACATCTCCAATGAGAAGAACATCCACCTGCAGAAACAGGTTTGCATGCATGAGAACATGTTTAACGTTTTTCTTTCTTAATGGAAACATTAGGGAAACATTCTCACAACCTAAAGTTTCTAGCTGGTAATCTATTGTTATCTAAGGTCATTCATGTGTAACTTCTCTCTCTCTCTCTCTCTCTCTCTCTCTCTTTCTCTCTCTCTCGGGCAGCTGGATGAAGCGAACGCATTGCTGCGAGCGGAGTCGGATGCAGCTGCACGGCTGCGTAAAGCTCAGACAGAGAGCTCCAAACAGCTGCAGCAGCTGGAGGCGCATGTGAGAGAACTGCAGGATAAGTGCTGCATGCTGGAGAACAGCAAGCTCACGCTGGAGAGAGAGAACATCAGCCTGCAGGCCGCACTGGACACAGAGAAGCGAGAGCAAAGTCAGGGCTCAGAGACCATCTCTGATCTTCAGGGTAAGAGTTTGTATCTGCTCCTCTGAACATCTCTGAGTGCCCACGGTGGGCAGCGGTTACTGTTTCCAGGATTCAGACATAGACAAAAGGCTGAAAGCAATATTCTAGCTAACAGGAAATGTTCTTAGAACATTCTCTAAAAGTTCTCTCAAAGTTATCTAAAAACGTTCTTACACTAACATTAGTATAACGTTTTTTGTTATATATCAAAAACATTGTTGGTAAAATGTTTTAAAACATCACAGAATTTTTAAAAATGCTTAAATAACATTCCAATAACCAAAGGTAAACATTTAAAAATATGTCTAAAAAACTGGACATTTTAAATGTTCCTAGAATGTTTTACAGTTTTTGTTACTTAATGGAAATGTTAGGGAAATGTTCTAAATTGTTACCTGGGATATACCCACATACCCTCTCTGTTTGTAGCACGGATCTCGGGTTTGGAGGATGAGGTGAGACAGGCGAGACAGGCCCTGTCAAAGGCTGAGACGGAGAAGAGACAACTTCAGGAGAAACTAACAGATCTGGAAAAGGTAAATAGATATTCCTCTCTCACTCCTTCCTTTCTACTTGTGTGATGTCAATACGGGCTTTAGGAATGGTTAAAAAGTCATGAGCGCATTCTTCCTAGAATATGTTTAACATTCCCAGCATTCCCTACTTAACAAATGTTGTGTACTGAGACGAGTAACAGGAAATGGGCTCAACTTAATGCATATATACAATTTAATGTGTATAATCTATGAAAAGAGAAGACATGGAATAGAAAATCATTTATAAGACTCCCTTAATAAGCCAAAGTAATGTTCCCTAAATATTTCAATAATTGTTGACCTGGGAATGTCTGAATTTTATGAGTGACGTTAGTTTCCTTTTATGTCCAGTCCTCTTTTTAATGCCCCTCCCCCTCTGCATGTGTGTCCAATAGGAGAAGAGCAATAAAGAGATTGACATGACCTATAAGCTGAAGGTGCTACAGCAGGGTTTGGAGCAGGAGGAGGCGGCACACAAGGCTACAAAAGCACGACTTGCGGACAAGAACAAGATCAGCGAGTCCATCGAAGGAGCCAAATCTGAGGCTGTGAAGGGTATGAGAGTTAGTGTGTGGAGCGCGTTTTTGGCGCTCCAGTCAGAGGCAGATGGTACTTGTATTTTCTGGAAAAAGGAAATTCTACAGGGCATTTTATTGGACAGAAGTTCCGAGAGTTGATATATTTGGCAGTTCAAATAAAGTGTCTTTTTCCAAGATGAGAAAAATAGTAAATTACATATGCATATGTATCTTCTAGAAGCTAATTTTATTAGCTTTTAGCAGTGAACTAGCATATAGAGCTAGTAAAATAGAAATAACAGACATGGGTAAATACAAATTAGATTTTCAGAATTTCATGGACTGTTCAGGAAGGGCTACAGCAGTACAGTGTAAAACTGGATATGATTTTATGGCTGGATAACTCTGGGTGTGTTTGTGTGTGTAGAACTGGAACAAAAGCTTCAGGAAGAACGTTCCTCCAAGCAGCGTGTGGAGAACAGGGTGTTAGAACTGGAGAAGAAGAACTCCATGCTGGACTGCGACTACAAACAATCACTGCAGAAACTTGAAGAACTGAGACGAAACAAGGAGAGACTCACAGAAGAGGTGTGTGTATTGTGTGTGTGTCTGTGGTGATAACACGCTAGTGTTTATTTACTTCTATTTACTTACAATTCTCTCTGTGTGGGTTCAAGGTGAAGAATCTGACTCTGAAGATCGAGCAGGAGGTTCAGAAACGCACGTTGACTCAGAATGACCTGAAGGTGCAGAACCAGCAGCTCAGCACCCTGCGGACGTCAGAGAAACAACTCAAGCAGGAGATCAACCACCTGCTGGACATCAAACGCAGCCTGGAAAAACAGAACATGGAACTGCGCAAGTACGGATAACACAAACCTGTGCATTCTTAAAACATTCATCACTTCAGGACAGAGTGGTTATTCAGCTGTGTGTGTGTTTGTGTGTGTGTGTGTGTCTAGGGAGCGTCAGGACTCTGATGGACAGATGAAGGAGCTTCAGGACCAGTTGGAGGCAGAGCAGTATTTCTCTGTAAGAGTTCATCCTAACTTCACAAACTCCTGTAACAGGCCAAACACAGAGATGTAACCAGGCTTTGTCTCTCTCTGTCTGTAGACGCTGTATAAGACACAGGTGCGAGAGCTGAAGGAAGAGTGTGAAGAGAAGAATAAGCTCTATAAAGACATACAGCAGAATCTACAAGAGCTACAGGAGGAGAGGTGAGGTCTTTTTGTCCCTGAGAATCTTTTTTTATTGGACATTGCCCTATAAAACAACTCCTCCTATAAAATGGTCATTCCAGACCTTGAAAATCTTTAGGAATTACAGAAATGAAATAAGGAATTTTCCAAAGTCTTTAGGGATAATTATGATTTGCATGTTGGTCAGAGTTCTATGAATTTTCTTTTTTTTTCAGGGATTCTCTTGCAGCTCAGTTGGAAATCACACTCACAAAAGCTGATTCTGAACAGCTGGCGCGCTCCATTGCGGAGGAGCAGTATTCCGACCTGGAAAAGGAGAAGATCATGAAGGAGCTGGAGATCAAAGAGATGATGGCCAGACACAGGCAGGAACT
Source organism: Ambastaia sidthimunki (assembly GCA_036877625.1). Taxonomy (NCBI): domain Eukaryota; kingdom Metazoa; phylum Chordata; class Actinopteri; order Cypriniformes; family Botiidae; genus Ambastaia; species Ambastaia sidthimunki. The sequence goes on from JAZGTK010014624.1 coordinate 13,626, forward strand.
C
>JAZGTK010014625.1:0-13626 GCA_036877625.1 Ambastaia sidthimunki
CTATAGGAAATCCTTCAGGAGTGAATTGTTTGTGTAACCTTTAAAGACGATCTCCCAGGCAAGTCTTTAAAAAAAGAAGAAAAAGAGAAAATGTTTAAACTTGCAGTTGTCACAGTAACAAGTGTTTAAAGTGCCTTCAAGAGTCATTGCAATCTTTACAGAAATGTCTTAAAATTATTAGGTTTAATGATATCATGTTTAAAAGACTTGTCATACTTTCTATCAGATGTTTTAAGATTGTGAGCTAACATCAAACTCATTCCTCTGGTATCTAAACATCTCCAATTTATACTGCAGATCTGATCATATTGTTGCTCAAAATTCTCAGCACCATGGACAGCTCCACACCGCTCAAACTCAATCTCAGCCTCATGAGAGATTGGGATTAAAGAGGAGTTTATGTGAGTTTAATGAAAACAATGTCCTATTCAGTTCTGTTGGAAACCAAATAACCAAATAGGTCCAAAATAAGTCCAAAACCAAATAACAACAAGTCAAGCAGCTCCCATGAGAATAAAATCACTGTTGCAATGGAGGCTGGTAGTTTGGTCACATTGTGATTAATATTCTATAAAAGTTTCTAATATGCGTTTTTCATATGCATATGCAGCAAATGGGATAAGCATGAAATTAATAGATTTTTACACAAAATTTTCTCAACATACCGTTTATTATGCAATCCTGTGCCTTTTGGTGGAGTTGGAATTTACACTAGAAAGAGCTACTTTTAGTTAAAGAGTCAGTTCACCACAAAATGAAAATTAATGTTTTTTCAAACCATGACATTTCCAAAAATGTAACATTTTTATTTTTCTATATAATTACAAGTCACTAAAGCTTTAAAGCTCCAAATATGATGCAAAGTACCCTAAAAATATATCAGAATAACAGTCCATATACATCTGTATACTACAGCCTACAGAAATCAAACATTAGCTCTCAGTAAGAAACTGGTATTTAATTTAAGTAAATGGCTACAAACACTAATTTATTGCCTCCTCTACTGCTGTATCCATGTGCGTACACACACACACACACACACACACACAAACACACAGTAAACACACAAACACACAGTAAACACACAAACATGGATACACATACAGCAAACAACACACACAAGTAACAAGTAACACACACACACACACTATAAATGCCGTTTTTAACTGCGCAAAATGTAAAATCTTGTTAGATTAAGTGCAGTGTCTGTTTTAAAGCTTGTTTACTGACACAAAGTTCAACACAACACAATTGACCTTAACCTCAGCACACTCTAAACCAATCACAACAAAGAGAATTTACACCCTAAACGAATCACAGCAAAAACAAATTATCACTAAACCTTTCAAAGCAAAGAGACTCTCCACCCAACAAGCACAGAGCACAAACTCCCCTCCATTTAATCTGTGTGGGGAAAAGGGCTGTCAGAGTGTTAAACCGAATTTATCTCTGTAATTTCAGATTTCTTTACCCAGCATCTTTTTCATAAAGGCTCTCGAAGGGTAGAACAACCATCCTGGCACAGAAATGATGATTCACCAAACACTTCAGGGTCATCTTATGACCCTACTCTTTAAAATGAACCTTCAATAAACCAAAAAACACGCATTTATTAAACCACCAGTGTTGTATGACGCTGTACCTGCAGGTGTCTACAGCCTGTAGAAGCTCTTTTAATGTAATAATGCTTGCTGCACAAAAACAGTGTAACTGCATATTTTAAAGAGGCTGAAAAAAAGCAGATTGTAGCAGAACTCCAAATCAAAGGGAAGAGAGAAGACAAGCAGTGAAGGAGAGAGAGAGAAGAAGAGAGGGGACAAGAAAAGAGACAAGGAGAGGAGATTAGAGAAGAGAAGAAAAAAAGAGAGCGGAGACAAGGAGAGGAGAAGAGACAAGAAACAGGAATGAAACATTTTCTCATATTTAGCTTTTTCTTCAATTAAACCTCAATGTTTGAATCATGGTTTGTGTTTAAATATCATCTGTCTGAACTGCTCACATGTGGTCATGTGGTTATGGTGCTCATTCAAATAATCTATTAGAAATTTGCTTTAATAGATCATTTACATGCCTAAGTGAGCAGGAATCCAGATGATACTCGATACAGACAGACATTTGTCTGGTGCCATCATTAACTATCAGTTTAAATGAAGGCCAGTGAAAGCCAGTCAATGCGTTCTCAGACAGCATGTGTTACTACACAGAGCCTGTAAAACACATCTGTATCTTTTCTGACAGTGTGCTTATCTGATTCTGGGTGAGTGTAAATGTCATTTGCTGACTTTAGTAATTACAAAACATCTGCTGCCCTCTGCCAGGCTGATTAAAGTCTCTCTGATGTCATTTTCACCCTCATTTGCATTTTAACACCATGGCCAACTGGGAATCCGATGACCTCACTTCCTGTCTAATTATCATTGCCCTTCAGAGCTGCTGTCCTTTAATAAAATGTTGACTTTCAGTTCATTATACATACACACACACATATACTATGTATATATATATACAGTACATATATATATATATATATATATACACACACACTGTATATACATTTTTAAAATATAAATATATATTTATATTATAGGATATCTGATTATACTAGGCACTACTCAAAAAACTAACCATGAAATCCCACCTCTTATAACAGAAAACAGACAGAAGCAGTTAAGATTGATTAACATCAGTGTACTTGAATTAACATTAAATATATTAAGCATGACTTCCTCCATGGTCGATTAAATGCAATTTCATACCTAATTATGTTCAGCCTGTCATATTTTATGCTGGGTGAATCTGAACACTGAGTGTTAGAAAATTAATTGATGCTGGTTTGTTTAAAGTGACTGAAATCTGGAATGTTGTGAGGGCAAAGTTACTGTAGCTTTGACATAAACATTCACAGAACCGAGATCTCCAGCCCACACCTCACCCGCTCAGGGCAACTCTCTTATCAAACATGGAGCCACCAAAATGGAAAGCCCTGAATCTGTGAAGCTCTGATACTGCAGACAGAAATCAGATGGGTGCAGAAGGGAGAAGCATCTAAAGAATATTATATTGCTGAATATTATGTAATGAGCTGATTGTCTGTGTTAAAAACGTTTGTGTACAATTTGGCCTATCGTTCGCAGTTCAGGTCCCAATGGGGATCACACACCCTAAGAGCCTTTGAATTAAACAAAGCGCACACAAACACACAACAATAAACACACACACACAAACAGTACACACACTGAAAGTCCTGATCTGGTGTTACTCTTAGACATATTCTGTGCTCAGCACATTTAGTCTTTGATAATCACCTGGCTGACAGCAAAAGGCTGAAAGCAAAAAACAGAGGTCATACAGAGGGGGAACACACACTCTCCCTCTCTCTCTCTCTCTCTCTCTCTCTCTCTCTCACACACACACACACACACACCCCAGTGCTAACTATGAGGATAACATTTGTGTCATTTTACCAATTATACTGTTTAGAAAAGCCAACAAACAAAAAGTGTTCCTGTAGCTCAATTTGTAGAGCATTGTGTTAACAACACAAAGGTTGTGGATTGGATTCTTGGAGAACACACATACTGATACACACATACATACATTTGTAAAAATTTCATGTTAGGGTTACAGTGTGAGTTAGGTTATACTGTTTACAAATAGCTATCTATAAAAACAAAAGAAGTCTATAGAATGTCCCATTTAGAAAGATTTAAACATGTAGAAAGATGTCCCATTTAAACGTGTGTGTGTGTGTGTGTGTGTCTGTGGGGGTGTGTGTTTAAGAAGCTCCTGCAGGCACCTACTTTCTCCTGGAAGACTTCCGTTTTGCATTAACTACAGTATATATTTAAAAATGACTGGTCTAAACTGGTTAGGCGAGCACCCAATTGATGAGAAGAATATCCTGTATGTCTCTCAGGAGAATTTAACACGGTTTATTCTAGGACAAAGTAAAGCTCCGGTATAAAAGTATAGAAATGTGTGGGTGAGTGCAGGAGACTGTTGGACATCATCGCTCAGATAAAGCCATCAACAGTTTCCAGACTACTCTCCAAACTCTCCTACACTCCAGTACCAGAACAAGCAGACACTCAACAATCTGTCACATTTACATTCTATCACAGATAATCAATTAAACTGTATTCAAATTGACACCAATAGTGCCTGTGTCTTTAAATAACAATGATCATAATAATGCAATATTATACATATTGCAATGATATATAAGGCAATATATAAGGCATATATGATGTAATGACATAAGGAAAATAGGCTTGCACTATTTTTCATAAAGATTTTTCTGCTATCAGTACTTATCACTACTATATGACTTAACTTACAGTATATACTCATTATTTTTTACATTTACATTAAGTTTTTGTATTTGGTAGGTACATTTATCCTCACTAATTAACAGTATTCAAGGTACACATTTTTATATGCATTTACATAAACATTAATGCTTTTGGCAGATGCTTTTAAACAAAGTGACTTACAGTGCATCAAAAGTATACATTTTAATGATACATGTGTTCCCTTAGAATCGAACCCACAACCTTTGCTAACGCAATGCTCTATCAATAGTACACCTCAATGAATCCTGAGCAAGCTTAATTGTTACAGGCCTAAGCTGAACTTGCCTGTGGTGCTAAAATCATTGTTCCAGAAGGGATGATGGAGGTCTGTGGGAGCTGAACTATGAGTGTGCCCTGTAGCCAGGACTTATTACAGTAATTGGTTTTCTGTATCTGAATATCTAAAGGAGGTCTGTATGATTCCCATTGGGCTTCAGGGTTTCTGCTCACCATTAACAAGCAGTTCAGAGGAACAACACACGAGGAACACCAATAATGGTAAGAAACCGATTCAGACCAGCAGTCCATGTTTGATTGCTTCCCTCAAACATACAGTGAGCTCCAAAAGTCTGTACAGTCATTAAAGTCACAAAAAGGGGACAAGTGGTCTCAGATTTCTGGACCTGCTGTACATTTGTTGCATGCGTTACTGTTAGCAAAAACATCCAACAGAATTGATAAAATGATCCAATGTGTGGAAACTACACTGACAGTAAAAGCGACTAACAGTCACAAAGTCATTTTATTATTGTAAGGAAAAACTAAACTAAGGGATAGTTCACCCAAAAATTTAAATTCTTCCATCTATTTTCCATACAATAAAAGTGAAAAGTGACTGAGATTGTCACTCACTAACATTCTGCATACCATCTTTATCTTCTTTTGTGCTGAAGAAATAAAGGCATACAATTCTAGAGGCTAAGTAAATAGTGACAAAATTTTCATTTTTAGGTGAACTTACCCTTTAATGCCAAATCTAAAATCACTGCTACTGTCTTGCAATTTTCAAGTTACAGACTGTGCTATTAGCCAAACATGCTTTTTAGTGTTGAACACTGTACTCAACTGGCTTCATTCTGTCGTCAACATTTTGAACACGTCCCGCCAGGCTCTCCCACTGCTGTGGCCAACAAAACACTATTTGGATGGTGGCCCTTATGGGACATTTGTCACATAACGACATTGCACTGATTGCATTGGGGATCCCAGAACCATCTTGATCCGGTCCAAAGACTTCATTTCCACATCTTTAAAAAACACAGCAGAAAAAATTGCCCCAGGTGGAAAAGAAAATTGGATTTGGTGGTAAATGGCTGCTTGTGCATGTGACATGGGGTCACATTCAGGCACAGTACAAAGAACCACAACAAAAAAATGTTTCTAGATGTATGAGAAAGAGCAAGTAGGTGTGTAGTTAGCTAAGTTCTGTAAAATTGAAAAAGGGCAAAGAAATAGAATGCGAATTCTATTCGCATGCAATTTTCTATTTGAATGCGATTCTATTTTTTATTCGAATGCGAATTTTCACAAAGACCCCTGAAGCTTCAGATCTCTCAGGATGAAGATAACATAGATTCTCTCTCTAGACGACGTCACCCTCAGCTGGCCTCAAAAACAAACCTCAATTCACTCACCCAGCAGCTGTAGGCCTGAGAGATGGGTGGCAAGCATGGATCCGTAATCTTCATCTCACAGTGTGGGACAAATACATCCCAGCAGATCCGTCGAGATCCAGAGCCGGACAGATTTGATTACAGTAGCAGTGCTGAGGAAAAACAGCTGTCTGGCTAGTATGGCCCAAATCTGGTTAAATGCCGTAAGACAACACAACTGGAAAGGTCACAGATAACATCAGAGAACATCTCCCTTATGAGTCACAGAGAACTGTAACAGTCATATCAGACAGGGAAAAACGCATCAAAACAGCACAGCTAACAGTTTTAGGTTGTAAGAACGTTTCCTTAATGTTTCCATTAACAAAAATGCTAAAAATGTTATTTTGAATGTTCTAGGAAGACTCAAAATGTCCATTTTTTAACATTGTATTATTGCAATAAAAACATTAATCAAAAACTTTTTAATTCTGCAATGTTTGTAAACTGTTCCATGAAAAACTTAAGAATGCTTTAATAAATGATAATGTTAAACAATGTTCCACTAACGTTACTTCAAGTACATTCTCTATAAAATACAGCACAATTACTGGAAATGTGGGCGAGGTCATGTGATCTGGATGTGTGAATGTACATGATAAATTATGTAAATAATTAAGGACTGATACAGATACTGCTACTACAACGAACAATTTCTGGAATCAGAAAACCCTTGTTGATTTAATAGCAGTACTTTACCAATTATTTTACACACAACGTCAAAAAAGGTCTAAATTGACAACAAAGGATCACCAGGCAATGCAACCAGAAATTTAGCCTCATTTAAGATATTCTGAAATAATTCAAATAAACGAGGAGAAGTGTTGTGAAATAACACGGGAATCGAGTTCTCAAAAGATCTTTGAGCAATTTACTACATTTCAGAGCTATTGCAAAAACAGATGGATGAGGATAAAATCACAAAGTACAGTACGGCTGTTAACTTAATTTACTGTACCTACTGTATCCTCAGAGAAAACTAGCTCAGTATCAACAGGGCTTAGATCACAGTAAAAAGCCACTGTTAAAATCTGTTTTTTTCTAAATAAAAGATTTTGGTCCCATATATCTGTAAGGGTCATTTGTGGTGGGTCAGGAAGCTCAGTGGTCTACTGCCATGCTTCACATCACTAGAGCAAAGGCTCTGATCTCAGAGGTAACAGCTTTCATCAGGGCATCCCTAACAACACAACTGACAATTCCCCAGTGTGTGAGCTACATGTGGGTGGCCTCCATCCATCATCAGTTTCCATGGCAATGGAGTACCGGTGGGCAAAAATCTAAATCAAATCTAAAAGGAAATAAGTGTTTGAGTGAACGAAAGGCAAGGTTGAATTCACATGCACATGCCATTAGCACCGCAGACAACTGCAGGAACTTAGACGCTGTGAGTACGCACTAAAAGAAGTATATACTTAAACATCTATAGCTTCAACTTCATCACATTCAATGTTCAAGAATTTCGCACTTCCTGTCTTCTTAAATCTTAACCTGTGTTACTGTGCTTTTCTTGCTAGCTTAGCACTCTTCATGATTTCTGTACTAGCACCTGGACTGCATACCCCAAACTTTAGTTAAAAAAAGCCTAAAATGTTGGTACTGAACCAACCCTCTTTACAGCATAGATGCACAAATAAGCTGCTTTTTAAAAATGTGAAAAAATCAGCTGCATTTCATATGGCATATAATACTTTCAGCAATTTTACACTATGATATTTTTACATATTTTTATACAGATATGCTTTGCACCTTTAATAATCAGTGAAATTCAACCACTTCTCCTGGATTTACACTGGAGATATGCCTGTTTTTTCTTCTTTTCGCTCTGTTTTTGCTGGCTGAAACCTGCTAAAAAACAAAATGTGTTTTTATGTGAAATGCATAAAGGACTTTTGAGTCTGCGGCTGCAGAAAATGCAAGAATGTGTGACAGTTTGAGACAGGGGCAAAATTGAGATTTTTCAGTGACTAAAAGGACTATGAGGTTTAAAGCCAGTATGGAATAACAAGGCTCTTAAATACATAACTAAATGTTAAGGTTTATGTAATAAAAGCTGTAAAACTAGCCTATAAGACAAATTTCAGCCTTCATGCACATCAGCTGATGCTTACACGTACCTCAGATCTTGATTTGAGTCTTTAGTCAGTGGTTGGCAGACATCCTGTTCCATCTACCCACTAATCAATGTAAATGGATTTTTGAAATTAAAAATCTATGCCACCCAATTCAGTGTGAGTTGATGTATGTCCCCACTGAGGGACTGAGCATTAGCCTGTAATGTTATTATAGATAGCTTTGGGGCAGGAACAGGCTTAAGGGGACCTGCACGGATATGATGAGAGTAAAAAGTGAAGACAGGATGGACACCAGACCTCTCTCCGCCTCCTCATTACTGTCTGCCTGGTGTCTAATGAAAAAGCCAGATTTTCTCTTCTTCATGAGGAACTCTCTGCTAATGACACAATACTAATGTCCATTACTGGCCAAGACAGAACAGCACGGCTGTTCTGTAAACATGTTTACCGTATTGAAAGTAATACTATTTAAATTACACTTAATGCTGCTAAAAGCAATTTTAGCCGTTTTGCTAACTTCCGCCATTTTGTTTAGCTCATAAAAGTTCACTCCCTCTCTCCAAACTCTCGCCTTCTAAAGATATGTCAGTAAAACCTGATATCAGCAAACCCACATGGCAAAATGATGATACAAAACAGTTTTTGATTGGCTAAAAATGTGCCAAAAAGTGACAGATGCTGAGCAAGTAATACCTAAAACAGTTTTCCCCACAACAGTCTGGTTTATTAGTTAATATTAGTTTAACAGAATTTAATATTTGCAGTGTACTTTTTTTTAAAAGCTAGAAAAATCTATATTAAGAAGAATTTGGTGTCAGGTCTTGATTTCCTGCCAATAAATTTAATAAATGGCCGTGCGGTTCACACGCAGAGTGAGTGAACCAGCACTGAAGCAGGGTCAAGATAAAACCTTGTTTATACTGTAGGTACGTGTCTCCCTTGGCAACACAGCAGGCACGAATTCTGCCAAACACAACAAAAAAAGAAAAGCAAAGAGACACTTAAAGAGCTCTGAAATAAAAAAGAAACATAATAAATAACATAATTAGACCTAAGAAACCTTGTACTGCATTAATTAATCTCTCTCACACACACCATTTCTTCCTTCTGAGCAAATGATTCTGCTTGCCTCTCAATATTCAAAAACCACTCAACCAGAAGCTTTATGAAATCTAGTTGGACTCTTGTGAATTGATTTCAAACATGATGCTCATTGAAGTGCACAAACATTTTTCATAGAGACATTAGCTGATTATTCTCTCTCTGGTAACATGTTTGATCATTGCTCTGTAGCTAAAGATAAAGGTTTCTATGTGAGAACACTGAATACAGTGAGGACAAAAGTAACTTCATTCATTTGAATATTTAATAGACTGTTCTCATGTCTACAACATTTTATTAATTTCCTTTTCAATTGCTTTCGGTGTCCTATCAAAAGACCTCAGGTGTAGAACACCAGTATAACAGCCAACGTTCTGAGAACGTTTTCTGTTAGTTATGAATATGACTGCACTTCTAACGTGACTGTAGTATTCATTCAAAGTTTAAATAAAACCAGAGTCTGCTGTCTTGGAGATCTGAAGTCTGAGGCTCTGTATAATTTCAGTCAATATCACTAACTGAATAGGGGAAAGTTTTTAATAAAGTCTGTGGCTGTGCTGTTATCAACCAAAATGTTTTGATTACATAATGAGTCTGGGCTCGTTTCTCTTCCCAGCATAACTGGATAAAGTAATTTGATTGCCAACATGTAAATTACAATAGGCACAGGAAATGGCTACAGCTTGACTTATACCACAGCACATCTCCTTACGGGAAAGACACATACACACTGCAGCTAAATCTCATTTCCACTCCATATTACAGAGCTTAATCCTATTCTGTACACACAGACTCCAGTTAATAACTGCATTCACTCCCAAAAAGATTCAGATAGTGACAACTGCATTCACATTAAAGCTGCAATCCATAACATTTTCATTGAAAATGAACAAAAATTACCTATTAAGAAAGTACATAACAGATCGGTGTTTAAAACAGTCTCCTTACTGTGCCACGATTAGCAACAGCAAGTTTATAATAATGATTTATAATTAGCTGTCAGGTCCGATTTCCTGGGAAGTGTCAGTTTGACTTGTGGTTACATCAGAGGAAAGAAGACCCGGTTACTACATCACGTGAATGGGTTCTGTAATGGTGGAACGTTTGTAGCTCGTTCTTTACAGTTGCGTGTTTTGTCATCCACATTAAGAAAAGAACTCTGTTATTAAATTGCAATTATATGTTTCAAACAAAGATGGCGATAGAGAAGCAAAACTTACAAATTGCAGCTTTAAATGTACTATACAATGTGAAGAAAAAACTCACACCTGCATTCAGATGCCACTCTCAGAACATGACCACAGATTCTACAGTTCAGTGATACTCAAAAGTTTAAATTGCTGTTAAAGTTTTAATTCTCAGAACGTTCTCTTTGTGACCCGGTCGTACTGCAACACACCAAGATGCACTGATGTTCTGTCAATGTGTTTTCTGTGTTTCTACAGCTATAGATTTTTTCCAGCTGTTTAACTCTGACCCACACAGGGTCTTTGCCTGCCACCAGCCTCCCAAACATCTCAGCTGCCACTTGAATGATCTGCAGGGTTTGATGAGTGTTTGCACTTTGAGAAAGGTTGCGGCCTTCGGCTTGGTAAACTGTCATCCTATATCTTGCTCTCCTTTCTTTTTGGAATAATCCAACTCTTTCTCACCATCATCTTTTCTTCTCTTCACCTCTGTCTTTATTAAAAACTATACTATAACTAACATACTATAAGACCATGTGTCCACCAAAGCATTTTTTTTCCTGCAGCCAGCACATTTTTTTCAATTGCTTGCAAAGGCAGCACTACGTTCATTTCTGCCGCACTTATTCTGCGCTAAGCGCTACACGTTTTTTTCATGTCACCGACAAACTGTTCAGCTTTGCATAAAATTCCGACTCTTTTATGTCAAATGCTTTACCCAGCTGCCCAATCACAGTGAGGAAGGGGCGGAACAAATACCACACCAACCAATCGCATTCTACAGGTACAATGACTGAACAACAATGGAGAACAAGTTCTGTGACATGCAAAGAACATTCCATTCTAACCCCACAATCTGCAGGTCACGACAGAATCTGTACCGCTGTCAGATACTGTAGGTCTGAATGATATACTGCATTAAATGATTTTGCTGCCTACATGAAAAATGAAGCAACATTATGAATATTTAATCATAATATGTCATCATTTGCTCACCATAATGTCACTCTAAACCCATATGACTTTCTTTCTTGTTTGGAACACAAAAGAAGATAAAAGAATGAATATCCGGTTGGGTGAGTTGAATACAATGGTGGTACATTATGACTCACTTTAACGCCTTATAAAGCAACAAAGAGTGTCACTTAGAAAGTGTGCGGCTCACTGATCATTTTCCACACAGAGAGATTGGTTTTGGTGAATAACCTGATATTAAACAAGTTCACTGCCATTGTATTGAATTCACCCAACAGGAAATTCATTAAATTATCTCCTTCTGTATTCTTGAGAAGTCTTGGAATGGTTTGAAATGACATGAGGACGAGTACATGATGACAAAATTTATCTCATGAGCTACTGTTTCTTCAAAGAATTAAGTATATAGTTTAATTCTACTTTTCAAAAATCGTTTGGTTGAAATGATGCTTTAGCCATATCAGAGCAAATGCAAAAATATTGAAATTTATACAAAATATTGTCTAATAGCTAAAAAAACGAATGCTTAAAAATGTTGTACGTATAACACCCAGCCAGGGGGTATTTTCAGTTTTGCCCATTACATTTTCCACTGTAAATTTCTCCTACTGTTCCTAACTGACACAGTGATAAGCTGTGATAGCCCTTTTAATACAAGGTTCACTATGTTTATTTTTATGAAGAGCAGTTATACATGTAACTGTTGCATTTTAGTCAGACTGGACATGTCAAGCTACTTACACGCATGTCACTCATAGAACTGCTGCTGACCGGAGATTTTAACATGATTCTATAAACACTGGAGACACCACTGTGTAAAAATACCACCATGACAGGCAGCAACAATCGTAGCACATTGACAGTCTCTTAGATTACACATTCCTCTTCTAATGTTTGCTCAAACAGTTGAACCTCTTGACCTGAATCAGCAAGCTTTTTATTGAGCGTGAAAATTCTGCGATATGCCTGTATTGTAATTGCCTATACATGATAATAACCAAGTGAAGTTAATAAGAGAAGTGAATTCTGTCAACGTTTTGGATAACACTACAATATAGATCTTAAAGCATGATATGGAATTTTTCTCTGTTGCACGTTATATTTCAGTGTTTGATCCCTGTAGATATTTTGCAAGATTTGTATGCATTTTAATGCCAAATCCCACAATCCACCTGGACAGCACCACACTCGACCACCATAGAAATGAATTGAAAACACACACCTTTCACAATGTGAGAGTGGAAATCTATGATTATTGTTATTTCTACAAGAAGCTCTTTGAAAATTCCCTTGGCACTTGGCAAATCATGCTGTAATACATTACTGGTATTCACGATTATGTACTTGAGAGTGGGTTTTTGGTTTATATAAAGAATAAATACATAAACTGTATAAAGCTCAAACTATCTCTAATACAAACAAACATTGCAAAGTTATGCAAGTCAAGCATATTAATTTAAAATTCTATTATCTGGTGAAAAAAACTGAACGCTGAAACAGACTTTGGCGAATAAATCCATCTGTTAAATGTGTTTTCATTTGTTTTTAATTTCACTAATCTGACTCAACATAAATCACTAAAAATTATCCAACACTTATTTTCATTTAAAGGATATGCATACCAATACATCTGAATTAGGAACCTCAGTACACACCAACGGGAAGCGTATAATAACATCAAACTTTAGCACAGACTTACAACAGACTAAAGGAAAGCAAGCGAGCAGATTAGTAGAACTCTTGCTCAATATGTGTGTGAATCAGTCATGTTAGCAGAGCAGCATGTGCAGTGGACTGAAGCAGAGAGTTGCAGCTTTGTTTCTGCTGAAGCACAGCCAGCTGCGATGATGCAAGCAGTGAGGAATCACAACACAATGACCGCAAGCAGCTCAGCATCATGATGAATTAACGCATTCAAACAAGATCAGCACGTTTCCTTTTGGAACTCCCGTCGTTCCATTAGAGCACACACACAACACCAACACACACATACACACATAAACACACACACAACACAAACACACACATATACACAAACACACACAACACAAACACACACATGCACACATAAACACACACACACAACACATACACACACATATACAGAAACACACACAACACAAACACACACATGCACACATAAACACACACTGTGGGTTAAGTGTTAACACCTGGAACACAGATCTGAAGAGTTAGCAGAAGCTTTGCTGAGAAATTAAAGAATACACTCACCTTCGCTCTCACCACACAATGTGCACTGTGACTCTACAGAACCAGAAAACAA
>JAZGTK010014626.1:0-13625 GCA_036877625.1 Ambastaia sidthimunki
AGTTCACTACCTTCCTCCCACACACAAACACAGCAATTTAAAAGCTATACTGAGAGCCACAGGAAAAGCACACTGCATTGTGCTGTGCATAGAAAACGAGAAAGATGATGAAAATTTGTGTGTCTGACTGTTTTGTCACGTTGCAGCATTGCGGTCAACTAACATTCACTCTTTTTCTTTAGGGTCTGATTGCTGCTCGAAACGAATCTGAAAGATATTACAAGATACCTTTAAAACATGACCTTTAGTGCCAGAACATAATGTGTGTGTGTGAACCTGTGTGTTTGTTGTGTATGTGAGTGAACATGTTGATTGGTCTTTGATTCCACTATACTGTGAATGTAGATATCCACTGAACCTTATTAAATGTCATTGTTGATTCTGCCCTAGTTCTTATCAGTATTGTGACACTGTGACATTTGTCTTTTGCTCCTGAACACCTGGCTGAGTCTTTGATAGCTCCGTCTCAATTAGCGCTAGCATCCTGCTTTGGCATTTTACACATCTTATCACACTTCAGCCAGACCAAATCAACACACTTTCTGCCATCCAAACATGATATATCAGATACTTTTGACAGCTTTGAAATTAAAAGATCCTGCTCAAAATCTGCTCACCGAGCTGTTGGCAGGTGTAACAAATTGCTTCCTTTGTTTTGTATTATTGAGTGCAAAACAGGCAGAGAAAAGATTTAAAGATGTTTGTGGGTCTGACTCACAGGAAGCATTTTGATGATTTTTTTTAGATATTCTCTCTTTAGATATTCTTTGTTTATTAGCAATATTTCTAGATATTCAAAACATACTTTGAGCTTTTAAGTTTAATTTAAAAATTAAAGCAATGTTCACCAAAAAATGAAATTATTTCATTATTAACTCATTCTCAGGTTGTTCTCAACCTGTGCTGTATGCTCTTATTTTTCTGTAAACACAAATATTTATTCTTTTACATACAACAACAGTTACGATGAGCTGTCAAGCTCCAATAAGATGCAAATATGTGGCTCTGCTCACAAGTATGGACTACTGTTTTATACTTTTTCAGTGTTTAAGTTGTTATTTTGGAGCTTGACAGTCCCCAGTTACTATGAAAGATAAGGTCTATGTGCAGATTCTTAATAAGTTTCAAATAAAAAAAATTTTATCTAGCGGTTTTCAAAAAAAAAAAAAATTAAACAGCATATGGTTTTGGAACAACATGAAGGTTAGAAAATAATGACAGAATTGTTGATTTTAGGTAAACAGTAAATAACTGGTTGTGCTTAAAGGTGTGTTCATAATGAACCTTGTAATTGAAAGAAATATGTAGAAGCTTTATTAAAAACTTATTTTTAAAATAAATATTTAATTTATATGAATCTGACACATGTGAATAAGAGATCTATTTTCTTAACAACCTTTTCCTAGGACTCTTTCACATGAAATGACCTGATAAGATGCACCATTCATTCATTTTATTAGTAAGATGACAAGTAAATAAGATGACCTGTGCAGCGCGCATCAGATTTGATAAAGAACTGCATGACTTACATTTTGTAGATACGACTTTGCATAGTCGATAAAAACTAGATTTGCTGATGGAAACAGTGCTTACGAGTAGCAAATGAATTATATTAAAGCTTTAGGTAAGCTTAGGTGTTAGATTTTGGTTTGTAAAAGCAGTTTCCAGAATTAGATTTTTTAGATGACGCAAACATTTTAGAGCATAATAAATGCATTAGTATTCCCGGATCCACATCTTGATCTTGTCTTACAGAAAATATTCTGGAATTTAAAATAATTTTACATAACACAGATTTTAAACAGAATGATGGATGCACCTACAAATTATATTTTAACTAGCGGAGTGTTCAGGAAGAGAGAGTTCATAGGCAGTGAGCACACAGCTGGCTTTGGAAGTCCTCCAGGGATGAACATTTCTCATCTTGTGTTTATCTGATGCTGAGACAGGAGAGGAATGGGAAATCACCGCTGGAGAGAGATGCTCTTTTAAAAGCTCATGATTCTGGCTCTACCGACATATGTCTGCAGTCAATACTCCATCTCTTACTGGCTACCCTTTAGAGAAGGAATTGCTTTTGTTATCAACCTAAAGGTCCTTTTAATGGAGACATACAAGATTATTGTTTATACTGAGTTGCATATAATATTTAGGGGGTTACACCCTTGTGAACTGAATACTCCAGAATGTTAGCTTAAAAGTTAAATCCTAGTACAATATGATACATTTATTAGTTATGCTATAAAATGTTAGTTTGATTTGAATATGAATAAAATTTTATCATCAGTATTTGTGAAACACATTTTTCCAGACAGGCCTAAATATTAGCAAATATCTAGATGGAAATACATATAAATAATTTGCATAATAAGAAACAACTTGTATATATTTTTATTTATAAATTGTTTGGAAGTACTATGTTAAATGTATTCTAATAACGCATTCTCACAATGGTAAATAGGAACATCTATTGTTACACCAATTCAGTGTACAGCATTGTAAACAGCGTGAAACAGAACTACAATTCTACGCAATATGCTAATAGTTTTTGTTTCCTCAGAATAGACGTTTTGCACTCCT
This sequence comes from Ambastaia sidthimunki, assembly GCA_036877625.1. NCBI lineage: Eukaryota > Metazoa > Chordata > Actinopteri > Cypriniformes > Botiidae > Ambastaia > Ambastaia sidthimunki. The sequence goes on from JAZGTK010014626.1 coordinate 2,581, forward strand.
CGTGTCCAGGAGTTGCTTGTGGTGCAGAGATTGGTGTTGGCTCTCACTTACCGACATCAGAAGGAATTGACTTAAACCACTGCAAACCCAAACAGGATAAACAATAATTCTCTTGTGCTCACACAATGGCCATTTTACTGAATGAGCTATTGTTTAATTTCAGATTTTTGCATTTAACTCATCAGAAATGTTTTGGTGTTTTTTAGTAATAGAGTTCAGTCATGATGACATCATACATTTTTGGGTTAGTTTTAGTCAGAAGGCTAGTTTACATGAAACAGGATTTTAGGGTAGTGTTTTTCAGTTTTGGAAACGTTTTTAAAAATAAATTTTAAAAACTCATTTAAAACCCCCAAAGTGGATTTCTACTTTTTATTACTATAAACGGTCTAATTAAAACTATGATTTCTTGAGAAAGTAATACCATACATTTCATGTCTGTGTGTATACTCATTTTTTAATTTTTTTGCTCCGCCTGTGTAGTCACCCACACACATGCACTTACATATGCACTTCCTGCCTCAGAACTGTGGAAGAGAATGTCAGATCTGCCTGAAGAACATTCTTTTCCCGCTTGTTCGCCCCAAAGCCCTGCGGTACCACACGAATGCAAATCTTACTTTCATGAAAATTAAGTTGGCCTCCAAGCTTTTTCCGCTCAAACACTAATGTCAGCTGGGAAATCTGCTACATGTAATCCTGTTTTGAATTTGAAAGGCAATATGAATGATTGGTAAACAACAATACTGGTAAGATGAGCACTCTCTGGGAAAAGTGTTTGGGGATGAAAATAAACACAGGTAAAAAGGCCTTCCTGGTTTGGATTGTTTGTGTTGGACTTTAGACTTGAAACTGAGGCTCTGTTCCTTGTTAGCTGTCACGAACTACATTTCCCATAAGCCCTGTATCTGGGCCACGCCCCTCACAGGTGGTTACTATTCCCCATCATCAAAGACGGTATAAATACCCTCCGTAAACTCTCTATCAGGGGGAAGTCTTGTTTTGCCTTGGTGAACATTCTGAGCGGTTTTCCCTGTGTATCATCCCCGTGTATTACCTGGACTGTTCATTGGATTCTGTTTGATTGCTGCCTGCCCTGATTATCTGCCTGTTTATTGACTATGAGTTTGGATTGCATATTATATTGTTGTTTGCTGGTTTTGACCCTTGCCTGTTTTGACCACGATAATAAAGTGTTTGCATATGGATTTGCAGTCTCTGGACTCTGCGTTACAGAGCTGCCTACCTAAACAGCATTTTGAAATTTTGTAGGTGCATAATCGATGCAAAAATAATTTCAAAAGGTGGGCAAAATTAAAATATATACATACAATATATATATATATATATAAATAATCTTAATAGTATCACATTGTTAGCTTAACATCTATAATGTTGATGTTGTGCTTCACATGGTATTTTTTTGCATGATAGACAGAGTTGCCACCTATAAATAACATTCCAAACTTTTTGTTATTGAAAACGTATTGCATCACCCAAGTCAGGATGCTATAGAATCCTGTCTGAAAAGGCAGCTGACTACATAGACAGTAGGCAGAGAGACAGCTTACAGAGTTCTGGAACAGAGCCGTGTCTGGATTTAAGACTTATTAATGCTTATTTTGAATTGAAATGGGCCACACACACACAACACAACAAAAAGCCATCTAATCCAGATGTAATTTTAATCTCCCGCGCCATTGGCAGGCATAAATGGATTATCAATGCTCTAGCGCATCCTGTGAATGTTTCATTCCAAGCAGAGATTTTCTGCATCCTGCTGACATTTTTTCATCAATAAAAATTAACATTTAATTCACAAACGCTCTCAGCCGAAGCTGTGACTGAACCAGTGGTCAATAATGCAGTAGCAATATTAGCCCTAAAAACTGCTGATCGATAGTAGTTATTATTGTTATCATTACCCCTGTTAATAGTATCACTGTAATGGGCATGATATTTTATGCTCACAATTAAACAGGATGTCAAAAATATTATAGACTGTGTGTTTGATGGTGATTGGGGCAGGGGAAGTGATGTCACACTGATATTCATACTGTCAGCCATTTGTTACACTTTACGCCTTTACCCTGCACTTAATCCAGGTTCTCTGACCAGTTTTATATCAAATGTCAACATTAACCCACAGATTTTAAAAGTACATTTTAAAAACTAGAAATTACCTCTAGGGTTGATTTCTATCCCAGCATAAAGTATCAACAGTGTGAAACTGATACCTCAGGATTAAATTAACCTAAATATATGTTAATACTGGTTAGGTCCAAAAAGGGCACTTATGTACAATATATATGCACTTTTTGTTTACATTCTTTTATAAGATTAACATGCAAGAATGAACATCTGTTGAATGAAACCTGTTTTGTTTTTTAAAGAAATGGTGAGAATTTTGAAATATAATGGTGTAGGTGACCCCACAAAAAATCAGCCGGATGTGTAATATACGTTTGTGTCTGTCCCTGTCTGTCATGCACACCCATAAATACGATAAAATGCATGTGCACGCACACTTCCTGTAAACATCCTCTGATCCAGCTGACACTGTCATGAAAGCACACATTTTATTTATTTTTTTGTCTGTTTTGCATCCGTTGTCCCACAGTTCTGTCAGCTGTATAGAATTTTAATGAAAGCAATTCTCTCACAAAATGGGTCTCACGGAAAAAAGCTTTCCTCAGATACTGAAAGGTCACAAAGGGATGCATGACATGCTGTTATTACAGACTGTTATTAATACACTCCAATTACATGTGCGTGCAGAGATTCGCATTGATAAAAATTTAAATAAGGGGGAAAAACTGCATAATTTCAATGTTTAATGTTCAATGTATCTTTCACATACATATGTGTTTGTTTTTTACTACAAAACAGGAGTGAAACAACTTTATAAGTCACAAATGCATTATGGGAAATTCCCACATTCCTTCTGTAAAGTGTTTTGAGTGTAAAATGTTATATACAAAAATGTAGTCATTTAAAAATGATCCCGTCACATAAAATGAAGTACAAATGGGGTGTTACTCATTTGTAAATGTAATTATTTTATCATGAATCATTAACATCTCTACTACCAATCTCACAGAGAGAGAGAGACAGAGAGGCATTGTGATGTTGAAGGAGAGATATTTCCACCACCTTCTAATGATGATGTCACTAAAGCTTAACACAGGCTGTTCACACGTTGTTACCATGCATGAATCCCTTATTTTAAAGTAATGTGGCAAAGGTTGCACTAAATTAAGCAGGTTTGTGGGCCGAAAATGAAATAAAACTGTTTTAACTGTCTAGTAGGAACACATGACCTTTAAAGAAATCCCTACTGGAGATGCTGACCAGATAAGAGAGTCCTCGAAATAAAGCACTTCTCCAAACTGAAGACATCTTTAACATACAAGAAAAGCAATTTGTCAAACAAGCATGTTCAGATGTTCAAAGCTCAACATCTGTGTAGGTTAGATATTGCTCTATAGACTACATTGTCTGGGACCTGTGGTGATCTTGTCAGGGGCTGAATAAAGCTCTAGTCATCTGACTCCATTTAAAACTTGAACTGCTGTTTTACCATTTTGTGTCTATTTTGAGAATACAACACCTGTTTACCACTTAGTCCATGTATTCACAGTGAGCAGTGCATTTTAGAGACACTTATGAGATACTGTAAGCACTTGAAGAGTGATAAGTGAGAACTGAACATCTGGAAACAATAATTCAATCCTGCAAAGATATTATTTGTATGTTTAATAATAAATATTTCACATAAATAAACCCTGATGGGGAGATCAGGACCCTGACATCTTGATTCCAACTGGTTAACACATGTTCTGCAGGGACTTTTTATCTGTAATTTCATGGGTATGAATTTCCAGGTTTGTTAACTGAATGTTAACTGAAGTGCATTTAAAGTGCATTTTAAACTAGCGGTTTAAAGAAAGTCATTTTTGCAGGTGTGCAATAACCTTTCAATACTGTTAACACAGTTAACACATCATAAATAATCACAATTTTTAGTTTAACATTACAACAATTTTTCTCTTCTAATCTGACCAATCTACAAAGTCAGCGGACTGAATATCATATTCCACAAGTTTTCATCATGTGAAAAAGTAACATAAAAAAAGTTACTATTTCTCAGTTACTATTATCAGTGTTTAAAACAATGTAAACAATGTCTCTGTTTCATGCCTGCTATCTTTCTCATACTCTCTGCCTTAAGAAATTTCCAAAAGACAGAAAACTACTTTTAGGGTTTTAGATAAATAATTCAAATAATAATTTACCTTCTCAACCCCTTAATATATAATAAATCATTCAGCTGTAGCAGACGTTAGACTTCTTCTCATAAGCGAGTATTAAAGTCATTCACAGAAGACTGAGGTCTAATTGGCTGTATGTAACCTCAGTGAAATGATCTGTAATGACCTTTCTGCTATAACTCAAGATTACAGTAATCAATAACCACCATTTATGGCTGAAACACATAGTAAATCAAGCAGGAAAATAACACAACCGCTTACTCACTGTCCGCAGTCATGGGTGTCTGACAAGGGCATGTGTGGTTCACCGAATGAGTGGACATAGCGGGACGCATTAATGTATTAATGCTGTTGCATTATTCATGCAAAATGGCGATATTTCATGCTCATGAGACCTTGTAGGGTGCAATCCGTATGTGTGTGGGGAAATTATATTGCTAATGTGACACAGGGTCCACTAGGCCGATGGGGTGCATTTGGGGTAATGTCAAATAGATCCTAAGGCTGTGTATCAACACATTAACTGATTTGTATGTAAGCACAGAGCACAGGTGGGTGTATGGAAACACATGTGTTGTGCTTGTATCAAACTGGAGACACAGCAGATGTTGCAACAAACATGTTGTTCTCCAGCAAAACACCACCTGCAGGTTGTGGGAAAGGTCCTGTCTCCAATCGCACACATGGTGTATGTCTCGTAGGTGTCACTTGCACGTCTTTGTGAAGTGCCATTTGTCATTTTCTGATTCAGACGGGTGCCTGCAAGCACCTCCTGGCCAGCTGTTATGCACCTCTGATTCTACCTAAAAATCTATGTGGCTTTACAGAAAGACAGAAAAAGTGTGGCTCAAGGACGGCAGATGGAACAGGGCCATAATCTTGTAGAGTCAGACTATAGATTGCTAGCATAAACTCTGGTCCACTTTGCAGTACACTTAGACCAAAAGACACAGTCTGGCCGACATGTAAAATGATGAACCTTAAGAATATTTAAAATTGTGCTCAGCTATAAACAATATATACATTTTATAACTTTATACTGTCATTGGCAATGAACAATTGTCTTAAAGATGAAACTTACATAAAACTACTTAAAGATAAAACTTACATAAATGAACAGCCACTTACCAATACATTGGGAGTGTCATCCAAGGTCAATGCCAATATTTAAATGTACATTTAACATACAGGTGTGAATCAATTTTAATCCCAAATATATAAAAGCGCTATTTGAAAATTGCAAAACACTTAATATTTGTTTAATACTTATTTAATACTTTTGCGGTAAAGTTGGAAAAATTGCATCTTTTGCAGAACGCAGTATTACATTAATGCCTAACGGGGAGATTTCTCTATCTATCCAGTGCTACAGCTGCATATGCAGCTGGCAGGTAATTGCATGAGCTGCATATATTGAAAAACAGAGTTAAAAACATGATAAGCTCATGTTTGTCTGAGGAGAAAAAGTAATAGAAAAAGTGACAAGCTCAAGGTTTCATTTATTTAACTTTCAATCCAGGAACAGAAACATCAGCAACAAATTCCTCATGACTCAGCAAACTTCAGTTCATCTCAGGGTTTCTGTTCCCTCTGCTCTGCATCAGGCTGAATATGAAAGAAAGATGAAGAGTAGAGGAAAAGAAGAAATAAAAAGGAGACAGGGATAGAGAAAGCACAGAGAATAAAGAAAAAAGGAAGGGAAGAGCAGATAAAAGCTTTCTCTATCTTGACCCAAACATGCACATGTGTACACCTGAAATTGGAGAGGGGTGAATGAGGTGTTGAAGACGGATTAGAGCCTTGGCTAATGCAGCCACATTCCCAGGACCTTGACTGCCAGGGTCCCTTAAGATGAGAGGCCAGCGGGCAGTGACAAACATGCTTGTGTGCCAGTAACTGTTGGGTGTAACGTAAAGAAATAAGAATTGATTGTTTGATTTATTTTAGGTCAAATTGTAAAATATAACATGAGAAATAAAGTCTAAATTATAAGAACAAAAAATGTCCTCTGGTGTTGCCAACATAAACAACCTGTCACACAAACAACCTGTGCATTCAGATTTGTGTGTGAGCATTAGGCTTAAATGAAACCCACCAACACGTGCCTGTTTTTTATAAAAGGCCTAATGACCAAAATTAAAATTCTAACTGAAAACTGTTGTTCCATTAGTCAGACATATTTTTCACTTCCTGTTTGCTCTCAGGAGTGCAACATCTCACTGCTCTAGATGTAAAATAAACAGTCATGCTGTGTGCAAACATGCATGAGTGTGTCTGAGTAAATTGCCATCAATTTTAAAAAGGTTCAGGGCACACTTAACGTGCTGGTAGGATTATTAAAGGAAAACACAACTTCTCTTCATACATCCCTATAGAGCTACATGCTGCTCTGTGTGGTCCATGAGTGAGTGAGTGAGCAAGTGTGTGAGTAAATGAGCAAGTGAGTGAGCGAGAGTGTGTGTGTGTGTGTGAGAGAGAGAGAGAGAGAGAGAGAGTGAACGAGCAAGTGAGCCAGTAAATGAGTGTATCAGTGAGAGAGTGAACAAGTGATGGAGCGAGTAAATGAGTAAGTAATTGAGTGAGTGAGTGAGTGAGTGATCAAGTGAGTGATTGATTAAGGAACTGAGTGATGGAGCGAGTGAGTGAGCATGTGAGTGATGGAGTGTGAGGGAGTGAGTAAATGAATAAGTAACTGAAGGAGTGACTGAGTAACTAACTGAATGAGTGAGTAAATGAGTAAGTTATGGAGTAAGTGAATAAGTAGTGAGTGGGTGAGTGAACGAAGGAGTGAGTGAGTGTGCAATGCCAAGATGGAATAAAAAGAAAGTGGGCGGTAAACACAGCACATGTCTCCAAAGATGAAACCAAAGATATGTTGTTTCCTCCACCTCTGTCTAGAGATCAGAGCAAGACAGAAAATTATAATAATTAAGTGTAATCAAGAAGAAATGTATATGTGCTGCAGTTTGTGACCTTGTGGAATGTAGTAGGTTAGCCCATGACTAACATTTGATATATGAGTTATAATTATGCAAAACCAAAGGAGGGATGCAGGGATGTGGGTTATGGGAGCATCCATTACTTTGAATAATCAAACACTAATTGTTTTAAGAGATTTTAAGGGAGTCATTGAGCCTGTAATTACATACTATAAAAAATAAACATACCATATAAAATGAAACAAGTGTCACGCTTGAATATTATGTAAACCATGTATTTATGTTTTAAGGAAACGAAAATATAACTTAAATGATAAAAGAATGATATATAAATACTATTACATTAAATGTAATATTACATAAAAAATGAATTTCACACATGCAAAAACACATGAATACAAGTGAAACGTGGGTTGGAACATTTTTTTTGTGCATTGTATGTGAATTCTCATGTAAACCAATAGGGTCATATGTGAAACGCGGCGATGTCCTCATTTGGTAACGTGTTTTTGCACATGTGAAATTCATGTGGATACATGTGAAAAACGTAAAATTCATGTGTTTTTTTCATGTGAAGGTTTCAGTACATCAATACAATACTACACCTAACTAAAACATTTTGGTTGGTGTTGAAAGTATTTTCCTCTTTTTTTCCCAGTAAAAGATGACGTTAGATTTATAGAGATGTGAGACAGGTTAGCAGGGAAATGTTTTTGAATTTGTAAAGAAATAAACACAACCTCTCTTTCATGGTCAGTGGCAGCCTGGGCACAAGACACTTTCCTTCTCTTTTTATGGACCTACTGCCAAATAGCAACTGAAGGTTCTTCTTCTCATCTCATCCTCACAGAAACCTTGCCACAGGTTTCATCACACCTCTATTTAAACCAGAATAAAATGGTCTCTTGAGGGAAAGCATCATTAAAGAGATAGAAACATCTTTACAGGTCTGTGAGGTAGGTGTAAACAAGCTTTTGGGTGGTAAACAACTTGACAGCTGCAGCTTTTATAATGATGTTTGCTAATTGGGAGTAGATTAAATAACATCGGATTAAATTGGATAAAATTATAACATGTTTAGCTGCTAAAAGGTCAGTTTACTAATAACATATTGATAAAAACTGAGTGATTTAATTACATTTCCTACAACATCCTAATATTATGTACTGTAAATTGATGCTGGATCTGTTATGTGGAAAATAACCCTGAAATATTATTCAGCTTGAGAGACAAAACATCATCACATTATAATACCTTACTATTATTTTTTTATACTAACCAATGCAGCCTGTACACATTTTTAAATACTCACAGGCTGTTTTATATACAATTTAATACATTTAGACACCTAAAAGTTCAGTGGTAACATCACTGGTTGCAGAACATGTTTAGTTCAAGAATAATGACTCACTTTTGATAGAAGTTGTAGTTCAGTGCAGTCAAACGTCTATATTTTTTAGTAGTCAATACTAGGAATTCCAGCCCTACAAAGACCTTAATAGGTCAAAGATGTAAAGCCATTTGTTTCACTGTGTAGAAAACCATAGAAAGAAATCACCCTCAAAGTCTGAGACACATAATCAAAGACCACATCTACACCATGATTGATGTTCTTCACCATTCAGATCAGTGGTTTTTGAAAATGGATATGATAACATTTACCAAATGAATTGACAAACCCGGTTATTAGAAATCAGCTCTGGTGAGGATCCTGGTATTGCTCTTTCAATATGCAATACCTTCATGAAGACCCCGAGTAATTGCTTTTTGATGGAGGCCATCTATTGGTGGTGCTAACATGCTAATTGGCAACTAAATCAGCCTGTTGACTTCTAAGATGATCATACACACTTATATATGTGGCTTACAGGGACTTGGACGTAATAATTTTTATACTTTATATTTTAAAATTTTCTATCCCCTTACCCCACCCCAAATCTAAACCTCATAGAAAACTTTTGGCAGATCACAAACACACAGAAAGTGTCCATAAAAACATGTTTATGTTGTTATACATGTCATTATTACTGTGTCCTCATAAATCACATATACAAAAAAACACACACATACGAGAGAGCTAATGTTTGTGTAATAAGTAGTGACTCATTCATTCATTCATTCTAAACTGCAGTCTGAGAAGCTGTTTCTTTGGTTAAAATCTTCAGACATAAAATTGTCCTCATACAGCCTTCCCCACACCTCTTTAGCATTTAAATGGTATCTTATACAACACGAGAGGATTAAAGCATAATAAACAGCTTATATGAGATTAAGGCATATTGGATTCACTCTATAAACCTGTAAAAGAATCAGTTTTGATTGCAGAAGGATAAAACAAAATCTCCTGCATAAGCCACTAAGATGGGAGATGCTTTGAAGGAGTTGGGCTGGTGTTCACTAGTCCATATTTCAACTGATTTTCATTCAGAGTTATTCAGAGTCATAAGCTTCATTTGCTGTCAGTTGGGGTAGATTCTTATGATCTTGGCAATAACCAATGCTTTCATTTTCTCACTCAAGAACTAACAAAACATTGTCATGCGTAGATTAGATCTTGTGTTTAGCAAACATAAATATCATTAACAACAATCTTAATCAACAATGACTGCAGGGAAAGCAGAGGGAATAAAAGCATCAAAATAAAGCAGAGAGAGAAGTTGTTTTGACAAGTGACTTGGCAAGATACGTTTTTATCTTTTTTCCTCACATGCCTTCCCTGTTGGCATTACGTCCTCTATGTGTGCCTTTCTCTGCTCTGACTTCATACTGTGAACTGACTGGATGACATTTGATAATGTGTGTCCATCAAGCTGAGCCGCTGTGTTAAGCCACACACACACTTCCTCACTGACTCGACAGCTTCTCAGACTAACAGGCTTTCCACAGACAGACACAGTGTGATATTAAAGTCACGACCTTCTCTCACACAAGCATGGCTCAGACTCTGGCAGAACAAGCTCCAGATTTACAACTGTCCTCTGACCAAACGTATGTGTTGAACAAGAGCAAATGCTTTTGAAAAAATAGTTAGCTAGGCTAATTCTCAAAGTTATTCATAAAAGTAGCTTGATGCTCTTTGGTTATTTGAGCGCCCCTACCCTCTTTTAGGTGTAAATCAGGGCACAGTTTTGATAATCATATTTTAACAAGTAAATTGTTGTTATATCCAAATTGTACAAATTATGGTTCCAATGCATTATTCATTGTGTCATTAAGAATGTATTAGTCACTATCATTTGCATGATTAGAAAAAGGGAGTTAAATTGGAGCCAATTTCTCTTCATGAAGGCCTGCCAAGAACTTATTATTTTAATCAAAGATTAAGGTGCAGACAAAGGCACAAAGTTGGATCTGGTACTAAAGAGACAGAGGGATTTTAGTGAAAAATGAGATCTACTGGAATAGTTTACCACATTTTAAGGTTTTGGAAATTCCATAGACTTCTATACCTTTCTGCATTTCAATTTAAAAAAAACTTTTTTAAAAGTAGGTGATTGACACTTGATTTATGCCAATTTTCAAAGCTTGGATTAATAAAAATTCAGCCTTTGACTCCTAGAGTTAAGAATGATTGAACATTAACTACAAGGAAACAAAACATGTCGAGGGCTGTTATAGATTTGCTATGAAGAATTTCCATAATCAACAGAGTAATTACGATTTGACTGGGGAGGATGTCTATATTTCAGCCTGCTTAATGAGTGCTATTGACTGCAGTGTGAGAGTGAAACAAGTGGAGCTGTCCATGCTGTTGGTGCTGAAATGTAATTGTGTGTATGGCATTACATTAAGCAATATCAAGAGTAAGTCCCCAGTTGTGTATGTACATACCAAA
>JAZGTK010014627.1:0-13624 GCA_036877625.1 Ambastaia sidthimunki
GATCAGCTTGAAATACTCTTCAGTGTGTTGAAATGAGGAGTTAAAGAGCCACAGTTAATTCACTTATAAATGGTGACTGAGATCAGTAGTGCACATGAAAAATAGTGAATGAATGCAAGTAATAAACGGGGAAGAATTACCCTGATTTAAGCTGCCAACGGACAGGCAATAATCACACACTCCTCTGTGATAAAGCACAAGTCTGGAGGAATGGTTCAGTCTTCACTGGTGCTGGAAGCCCTGAGCAAGCAACACTGAATACCCTGAGGGCCTGTAAGTGTTTAGTTTTTGCTGCATGCACTGACGCCTGCAGACTTAATGGTTAGCTTGCATTGTATACACAGATCGCCCAAATGTTCAACAACTTCTGCCAGTCACAGGAAGGTGGCCTGAGGCTTTAGAGGCCCCTGTCATTTTAGGGCCCGGAGCACTGGTCCCACTGGCCCATTACATATTCCAACTCTGGAAATAAGAAAAGACGAGAATCGGCTAACAATTTAGGTTGTAAGACCATTACCCTAATGTACATTATGTAACAAAAACATTAAAAACAATGAACATTAATAACGTCAATTTTTTTTTAGACATTGTATTAACATTATTGCTTAATAATTATTGATTAAGAACATTATTCAAATATATTTTAATTCTACTATGTTCCACTAAAAACTTTACTGCAAGAACTTTGACAGAACTTTTAGAGAACATTAGCCAATGTTCTAAAATTGCTGCCAGTGAGCTGGGGAGCCTGAGCACATCAAATAACTCAACTTTCTAAGAACAATTAAGGTAGTAAAGGGTGTGAATATTAGAACTGGATTTAACTAATAAAACAGCAAGAAAAATAAAAGCTGTTACTGCATGAAAAGAATGACAGAAGCAATGCTAAGCAATTAGCTAATAGGCAAAGTAACAAATATTCACACAAGACTGTTTTTCCTGTTTCTCTCACAGCTGCTAGTTAATTGGCTACTACTAATAATATGACTACAGTCACAGCTAGTAAGCAAACCTCAAATAAACCGGAACAGAGGGGAAATTTGATCATTTTCACACCAATGAGTCAACAGCAAACAACAAGCAAAAATTCAGTATCGACCGCAAATGATTGTCAGTCTAAAATGACAGCAGCATTTGAAGTGCAGTTTGCTCACATTTATTCAGCCTCAGACAATAATGTTAATACAACATCTTTAAAACAACTGGATGTTTTAAACGTTCCTACAACATTTGAAAACATTTTTGTTATTTAATGGAAATGTTGGGGAAACGTTCTTAAAACCTACAATTGTTAGCTGGAAATCATGCTGCATGGAACATGGAAACTCGTGACAGTCAGGTACATGACCTCACAATAAAACATGGACGCTTGATTTTTCTAAACTCTCCGCCAGGCCACATTCATCAGAAATGAACATGCTGCTGTGGGCGGAGAGAGACTCCAAACTCCGGCCTCTCAGGTCTGTTTATTACATTTAACCTAAGAGCTTTTATTAGTCATCACCATCAGCCTACCAGAGAACATGGTTTAAATAAAATCTCCCCCCAGATGGTATAAAAACATGCAGAGACTAGAGCAAGCCTTTCATTTATTGGTGAAGGGTAAAAGAGATTTTACCATTTACAACACTTCTACGTTTTATTAAAGATAATGTAACATAAATTAAAAGCGTTTAACTAGTCTGGCACAGAATAAAAGCCCCCAATATTTGATAAAACAATGGTTCTCAGTCAGATTTATAACCAGAAGGTCACCCTTAATTTGGCATCTTGTTGGCCCTGTGCAGTTAATGTTAGCATTAAGACATTTCAGTGTTTGATTCTGAAAACACTTTTGTTCACACTGAACAATGGTACCGTGTTGAGTCACCACTTGGTGTCTCATTCAAAATCTGGTTCCTGAAGCACAAGCAGTTGAGCACCACTGACATAAAACATCAACACAGTCACTTTGGAAAGGTTAGTTATTCACCAGTTTGTGTGAACTGAAGCTTGACTCACAAACGCTGGAGGGGATAATATTACTCCAGTCGAGTTAGCGGAAACCATTTAGGATGCGTTTCCCAAAAGTCTGCAATTCAATTACTCATTCCAAACATCAAAGTTATGTGATATTTCTGTGTGGACTGGATTTGAATTAAACTTATTTTTTTAAATACTGTGAAAGACAAACAATGTACAATAAAGTTTCAGACTGCTCTTGATTTTCCTCGCCCAGCACCTTTGCAATCAGCACTCCAACAACACCTGAGCTAAAAGGTAACGTTCTCAAAATGTTGACTAATGTTCTCTAAAAGTTCTCAAAGCTTTCAATAAACGTTCTGGCAGTAAGGGAAGTAGAAATGTTTTTAACATTATATATATCAAAAATGTTATTCTTAAGTAGTTAGTGGAACATTTCAAAAACATTACAGAATTGAAAATAAGGTTTAAACAACATTCTTATATCCAAGAAACAGATTAATACAACAAAAACTAGATAATTTTGGTACTTAATGGAAAGGTTACAGACATATTTTAACAACCCAAAAATTGTTATCTGGCACAGTTGTAAAGGGCACGGTTGCTGGATATATTATTGTATGGTGCATTTTAAATGAGAGGCCAGAATTCTTGCCCTATTGGAAAGAAAGATAAGAAACTTGGTTCTCAATACCCATGAGTCTACAGCTATGGACCTCCTCTTTGCTCCCTTCATGTCTAGAAAGCAGCTGTCTTAGAGCACGTCCACCTTCTAAGACTGCTCTGACTGCTTTTATTTCTCCTGTCTGAAGCCCACAGTCTCTCCCGATGTTTGTCTCTCTTGCTTTCTTCTTGTCCCTTCCTGGCTCCTGCGGAGGGCCAGTGGATTGATCAGCTCTAAGCTAAGTTTACATCCACAAGAACACACACAAACAGATACACACACCCTTCCTGCGGTTATCCAGTGATTGTATTCACACACGCACAGAACAATCTTCAAAATGAAAACTAACAGGATTACTGGGAGACACGGCATTGTGTGTCAGACACTGGAGGAAGTAAAAAATGCATTTTCTGATATTTCCAATTTTCAAGGAATGTCTTATAAATAAAAAAGATTTGCAAGTTGACAAGTTCTTCAAATAAATGCAATATACAATTTAGCATGGGGCAGTTATTTTTCCATTTTCTCATATTTTCCATTATTTCCATTTTTCCAAAATTATGCTGCAGTTATTAAAGAATATACTAATGTGATTTGTGGTTTACTTTTGTCACAGTAAACTGAATTTTAGTGAGATGCAGCCTGTGACGTTTTAGTTAAAAATGAACAAAAATCAGGTATTGAGCAAAACAAGCACAAACAGATAAAGGTTTAACAGTGCTCTTATTCTTAACAGTGATCTTATTCACAATATTATGTGTATAATAATGATGAAACATAAAAGCTCACATCTCTAATAAGAAAGAAGACCTCCACTATATTACATCTGCATGTAGAAAATAACTCAAGTATCTTTCAATTTCATGTTTTAAACAGAGATGGCGACAGAGAGGCAAAAGCTACGGATTGCTGCTTTAAGTCAATGTTAGCTTTATTGTCATTCCTTTTAAAGGAATTACAAGCATAGTCTTCATCATGGAGTCCTCAGCTGCTCACATAGACTCACATGACAGTTTGAGGCTCACCCCTAACCACTAACATCTGAAAACAATCCCTGTATTTCCCCCTTATACACAATACTGCCAACATCTCTGTGAAGAGAAGAGCCAACACACTTAAGGTGAACAACAGCTTTCCAAGACAAGGCTATATTTTACAGAGCTGGAGCAAAGCATTCTGGGATATGCAATCCCCTGAAACAGGAAGTATAGAGTCTCTTGGCAGTTGCTTTTGTGCGGACGAGTTTTTTTTACGAGGCAGTTAAATCAAAATAGTCAGACAAGTACATTGTCAAAGGATTTACGAAGTCTGGACGGGTCTCTTTCGTTCAGTCAAACGAACGAATTCAAAAGAAACAAGCGGCATAGAAACATATGGATGGAATAATTAAAAATGTGCTTTTATTAGCAAGTTTGTGGACAGCCAACCAACTATGTGATTGATTCAGCTGTGAAGAAAAAACAGAATCTATCTAAATCTTTATCTGCGTTTACAAGCTGTCATTTCAAAATCTTACATGCACATTTGACAGCCAACCGACTATTGTTGTCCATCAAATACACTGTTGTTATCAATGTATCGTCCTTAAGATTTCTTACCGCTGTTTTGCTAAAATGTCTGCTGACAAATCAGTGACACTGTCAACCTGTTAGAAGCATCTTAATGATCTGTCAGTTCCCACAGCAACGCAGAAGAAACAGCAACACCTCTCTGTAAATCAACAGCCCTATAAAAGCAGCAGATCACGCCAGTCAGTTATGACATTTATTACAGCCGAGAACAAAGAGAAATTAATTTTACATTGAACAATACCAGTCATAACAACTGCTGCTACAGCAACTTACCCGGAAAGAACATCACAATAATTTATTACAGTGCAGCTTAATTAGGAGGGAAAAATTAACTACTTCCTTTTTAATTGCTATACGATTTCACGACATGATTTCTTGTCAGTGCTGAAGCGTAACTGAGCTGTTGTAGCAGGAAATAACAAAAAAGATCAGCTACAGAAATCAGACTTAAAATACAATAACAGCTAAAACATTCTTATAAACACACGGGATAAACTGTTAGATTACTATTAAAAAGCCATTCAGGAAACACATCTCAAATTCAGCAAAAAACTCAGATCGAATTTCATATTTCTGCTTTTAATGAGAAAAAGTACAATTAAACTGGTTTAAGTTAATGATGAATAAGCAGGGATAGAAATAAAAAGCATTGCTTTGTGTCTATTTTTGTAATGCTCTGACCTACTCTGAGACATTGTTTTGAATGTAAGTGTCTTTTTGTTGTGTTTTTTTCTACTTTTGTCTCTAGTAGATGTTTTACATAAAGCTTTAATTAAAGGAAGCAGCTTTTTGTTTTTTATCAGAATAAACAACACTTAACCCTTAAATTAACCCTATAGTTTGTTCAGAAATGATTGGTTGCTGGAGCCCCTGTGAAAGTGAATGGTGACTGCAGCCGTCTCTGGTCTCCATCCACTTTCACTGAATGAAAAAAAGTGGTATGAACATTTGCATTGGACCCGTGAACAACCCCCTAGCAACAACCCTGAAAATGTCTAGCAACGGCTTACAACAATTGTGCATTATGACGATGAGTTTTGCACGAGCGAGCAGCACTCACATTCTCTTCAGAACGTGTCTGAAATCTTGTTACAAACGGTTTAAGAAAATCTCCACTTGAATATTGTTCATTCATTACTGTAACACAAATGAAAGAGCTTCAGTTTCCCAAAATATATCTTCTAGCATTTTAATGCAGTCGGATGTGCTGCGCTCATCGTCTCCAAGCACAAAAGATCTGCCTGCATATGCCACACTTCAAGAACAAAAGAAAAATGCCCTCAGATCACATCATCTCACTGAATCTTTTAAGAGTCGGTCTCTTTCCTATTCAAAGCTCGCTTCACTCACACAGATGTTTCCTACCTGTAAACCGTGTGAGGCGGACGACTTCAAAAAGCTGGTAATAAAAATAGATTTGGGAAAGACACAGTGGGCTTTAGAGCCCTTCACTTCCACTAATGGAGCTTCGTGACAACCACCGGAAATATTCATTATCGTTCCAATTTCTGGAAGTAATGCCTCAATGGACCCATTTCATACGAAGTGTGAGCACTACAGGTGACAGGGTGAAAATATTCAATTTCCCTCTGTGTTTTGAACGCGGGGTATGATTGAACGAGTGTTCAGACAGTGTTAATCAGGACCATTGTGTTCAGGTGTACCGGGAGAATCGCAAATCATGAAGTGGATTATAAATGAGGAGCTTAATTCGCTTATTTAAATTCCAATCTTTCCCTCTTATCTGACATTAAAAGAGATCTTTAGTGGCATTTTCATTAGAATGCTAGAATAACAGGATACAGTCCATTGTGTCCCGCTGCTTCCCACTTTTCTCATCTCTATCAAAGTGAGCGAAACCAAACCGCTGGATGCGTTCCAAAGGCGAGATCAGGGTGTACAGGAGAGGCCAGGACTGTAATTGGGTAAAGCAGTGACTGGTTGCTCTAATCCGCCACCCTCCCCCAAATCATTAAGCAGAAAAATACAATGGTGTGAGCAATTGATGGCTTGTTTCAGCCCGTTTTTTTACACAATTTCTAAGAACTGCAAAAGGGATTTCTGGGGGACTGGAGCCTTGAACACAAGCTTGCTTTAAGATAACAATGGTGAAAAGACCATATGTTTCTTCATTAATTTATCTAGCAGGACTTTCTTTGTTAAACAGCTTTAACCAAAGACTATGCTGGTGGTGCTAACCCAGCTAACAATTGTAGGGTTTAAGAATGTTTCCATTAGGTAAAAAAACATTAAACTGTTATTTTGAATATTCTAGGAATGTTCAAACAGTCCAGTTTTCTAGACATTGTATTAACGCTATTGCTTAGGTTTAAGAACGTTATTGAAAATTTTTTTTAAATTCTGTAACAGTGTTAAAATGTTCCACTGAGGATAACGTTTTTGATATATAACGTAACTGTGATGGTACAAGAACAATTGCTTAATGGAAGAAGATAAAAATGTAAATGTGATCACTTTCCGTTTTCTTTGACATCACGCTGTCTTGAGTTTAACTTCTTGAATTATGACCCACAAGGTAAACCCTGTTCCTCACACCACAGCAGCCAAACACCCCCAGAGTCTTCAGCCGGGGGTCTTTCTCAACGCTTAACACACATTCAAATCCATCTCAGAAAATATTTCACAACATTTGAGTGTTTTTCCATTCTGCACACTTACAAACGTGCTCATAAATATCACTGTCTCCAAAGTTTCATTGCATTTATTTAAATACTGAGAAAACAGCCGTTTTTGACATTCTCTAGGGGACGTTTACTCAAAGAGAAACAGAGAAATCCTCAAAAAAGAAAAATAATACACGGTTTCAAAATAAAATGAAAACAAAACTGTTAATCTAAAGAAACACCAACAGCATTAGCAGATTAAAGTTCAGAGGAAAGCTCCGCCTCCAAATCTCTGTGATTGGTCAATTATACTGTCAATCAGTCAATGAAACTAAAGTTATACTTTTGTGCCAGCATTGTTCATAACACAGATGTCATCTGTGAACTATTAATTATAAAAGAACAACAGTTACCGATGACAAAAAAAAAAAGAAAATATCCCTGTTAGTGTAATATTTAAAAAACATAAACTTTGTGACTTAAATAGTATGTTTATATAAACATCCAGTACAAAAACATTATAGCATTTTTTTGCTTTTTGCCAAAAGCCTTTGAGCTAGAAATCATCTAAACATCTAACGGTACTGAAATATGAATTTACATGAACTACATCACAAAGAAGCGGCTTTGCCTCATTTCAGAAGTCCAGCACTCTCCACTGCTCTGGATTAATATGCGTATCAGACACAATCATGTGCTCCACTGAATTACAGCAGAATAATTTTATCTCTGTTATAATAGTTGGCCTCACACAATGAAAGCAGTCGACTTAATTAAGACAGATAGAGAGAGAGTCAAAACATAAGGGGGAGAGAGAGAACCAGAGAGAGAGAAATGGACAGTTGGAGAAGGACAGAGAGGTGCATGGGATGAGAAAGAAACAAAAATTGGGCAGTGGATTTATGTTGCCCGGCTGCTCCAGTCCCAGCGAGCATTAGCTGAACTCATGAGCTGTAGACAGCTAATCTTTTGTTATGGGAAAATAAACACACAAAGTTAGCCGCCGTTTTATGGCTGCTGATCCAGAGCGGATGATAAAAGATCCAGTGGGCCCAGACCACGCGGCTTAATGACCCCGAGAGCAATACACAATTTATAGGCTCTCGGTCCCCATCATCACTGCCTCTTACTAATTTACGGCGAGAGGAAACCAGACTCAATAAAGGAGAAAACAATCTTGGTGGATGAGAAAAACCAGCTTTCATAAAGCCAGTTTCTGCTCTCTTCCACTTTCACAAGCTCCATGCTAGGATTTCTCACAACAGGGTTATATTTTCAGACCAGTTTGACGTAGGATAACAAGCGTGTGCACCTTGCAGTCTTTAGCCCTGTTGAATTGGTTAATTCGTGAGGTTGCGTCAGTGAGGAAAATTCTCTGTGAACATCATGTCATTACCACAAACACAAACGTTCAGACTTATTAAGATGCATGTGACTACGTCAGAGCCATTCAAACAACGCTGCAACTCAAACTGCAGTGAGCTGCATTGCTGCCATTTCATTGCTGCTGTTTCTGAGGCAGGATCGAAACTAATGTTACCCCCAGCTAATAATTTTAGGTTGCAAGAATGTTTTCGTAATGTTTCCATTACGTTACAAAAAAATTAAAAATGTTAATTTTTGGTATTGATAAACTTTCTTCACCTCATCCGCCATCCTGTATTTATTTTTCCAAGCAGCTCTTGCAAAGTATTATGGGATTGCCATCTCCATAAGGGGTATATGCAGTTCTTCCTTAGAAATTGGCCAAAATGAGGTTTCTTAGGAGCAGAATAATTAAGCTGCCTACTAGGTTCTGAAAACAGCACATGAGTTTGATTAATTGCCACAGTCCTAAAATCCTATTGAATTCTTACAGCCAAACAATTGTGCGGTGAGAATCCAATGGGACGTGTTTAATTCTTCCCATTGTAATTTGACTACAATGTTACCCCACCCCTAAATTCCAAAATCCACAAAGCCAGCAGCAAAACAAGCAACTCCACCTCTTTACCTCCACGAACACCGACAGCATCACAGGCATGGCTAGTTCTGTAAAGATTTTTAATTATACGCAGACGCTCCGTTTCTTTGTCCGAGCGGTTGTCAAATCTGAGTTCTTAATTGGTTCACATCTGAGGAAACGGTTGTTCTTTAAGCAATACTTTAGCAGAAGTTGGTCACTGCTGCCTTGTGGCCGAGCTTTCTACCACACGGCCCCCTCTGCATGATTTGAATGGCTCCTCTGTGCAACCAGCCAAAGATCTGCCAGAGGGACCCTCTCTTTGTTAAGTGAATGGGCACAGCTAGACCATCTTAAGGCACACTAATGTACCATGGCTGGACCACAAAGGCCGCGTAGTAATTTGCCAAGCATAATGGCATGTCTTTAATTCGGCCGAGGGGGAAACAGACCTTTAAAAGCGAGCTTACAGAGCAGGAGTCCCATTCTAGTTCCTCCTCTATTCATATCGTAAAAGGGCTTGTTTTCTTCCGGCTCATTGTCATACCGAACCGAATGTCTGCAAACAACGCTGGGTAGAAATTAAAACAACGCCGCAGCTCCTGGCGGCAATAAAAGGGCACCGAAGACTTTCAGCAAACAAAAAGGAGCTTCTTCCCAGAAAAGCACAAAGATCGAGACCAAACCAAAGTACAGCTGCAAAAATGACATCATTCAGCTGGATTAGGTCACTGGTGGAATAAACTTTTGGAGAAGGTGCAACGTAGAGTAAAAAGTACATCAGGAGGGAGTGAGTTGAACATCAAAAGCGGTCTGAGAACAAAGACATGGATGAAACCCTGGCTGGCCTGTCAGAGAACTCAGGACAGCGGGAAAAGAGAGTTAGTGCTTCCAGGTGCTTGGCGATTGACTATCTACAAACACGTGTTCCCCTCTGCAAAGGTTAAACAAACTCTGAAAATGCTGAACGAATCATACAAAACCTGTCAACAGCATCTCCAGGTCACAATTTACCTACAAATGAAAAAACAACAATTATGTAAATTAAGTCAAAGGCCATTGTGATTTTTTTGTACCGACAATTATGCACACCCCCAATTTTCTTATCACCATGCAAAAAATATCATTACTGTAATGGGAAAAAAGATATTTATAATTTAAATTGTGAATAAATCATAGTAGTATTTGCTACAGCCTTTAAATTATGCTGATGTAAATAAATATTTAATTACCGTAATTTCTTAAGTAATTTTGAAGTAAAACACATCAAAATAATAAGAATAGGGGGTGTTTAATTGTCAAAAAAAAGGCATAATGCAAATCACCCTAAATAAAGAGGCCTTATTTTCTTACAAAATAAATTAATTTTCTTGTTTACTGATTGTAGGGTGAAATGTGATCTGGCCGTATTTTAAATCACGGGGAAAACAACCCGTCACAAACTAATCTACCATCACCAATGAGAACAACTGCAAAAAAATTCCGAGAGTTTCATGTTTAATTTCAGCACAATTTACTTTCCTGCTACATACAAAACTGTCAGAGGAAGTGGACGTGAAAAAGGCCCTTGTGATTTGTCAAACACATCAACATACAAGCTTTAATTAGCTTACAAACAGCCAATTAAATATGTCAGCCTCTCATACAGTTTCTTTTGAGAACGGGAAAAGAGCTCTAGGCTGTGCCGTGCCATAAATGACTGCAATAAAAGTTTCAACCCTTTTTATCCGCCAGAGCGCTCCTTTTCAGAACACTCCATTTCTGACACAGAATAAAGAGATTTGACTTGAAAGACTCAGTGACTTTGTCCACGGTCACAGAGACAGAGAAACAGAGAGCAGAGGGTGACAAAAACAAAAGCCAAAAAAAAAGAATAGGAAAGAGTGAAACCTCAAGCTGATTCTCAGTGAAAACGTTTTTTTACTCTAACTTTTGGTTTAAGGTGCAGTTTACCCAGAACTGAAAATTATGATATTCTGAAAATTACTGTTATGCTTTTTCTGTGGAACACAAAAGTTTCAAAGACTTCTGTCCAGTCCAAAACCACAACCCAAAAAGGCACTACAAAAGCGGTCTATACAGGTTGTGTGCAAGATTTTAAAATATGCAATACATGTGTGTAAACACACAATGAAAAGTCATTGCATCCATAATTAAAAATGATGCATCTCATTAAAACTCTTACACATAATTCTTAAATGTGGACATGAATGTGGGCTAGACACATATTCCTCTGAATATTGACTGATTCATTTAAAACAGAAGACCTTTAATTTATTGCACTTTTGTATGAGACACTTCTAAGGTTCTTTGGCATAATTTTGGAGCTCTGTGTTGTCTATGTTCTGTCTATGGCAAGACACTTCAAAATCTCTGCTTTGTGTTTGTACAAAAAGTGCAAATGGGTTTGGAAAGGGTGAGTAAACTACTAAAGATTTTTATTTTCTTCTGAACTACATCTTCAGAGAGGAACTCAGATTGTGAAGATGGAGAAAAATACTTACACATGCATCACGAGCAGGCCATGCTTGAGACTGCAGGCTTACTGCAGACACAGAGCGATGCTTCTGTAGCCTGTAAAGACAACAGAGACACACGTCAGTGTTTTATTCACTGGAGACAGAAGTTCTCTCTATACACTGAGTGCAAAAAACCTGGAATGCTTTTTGAAAACACTGCTGGGTACAATTTTGGATTTGCGAATTGACTCTCTTTTAGACAGAATCTGAATTGAACTGGCTCAAATATTGCATGTATGACAGTAAACTACACTTACAGCATAGAAATTTAGCCAGTAGATGAGACAGCTGACATGATAAACCACTCAAACAAACAAAACAAAGTGTTTTAAAAACACCAGAGACGTCTTTGAAAAACCAGACCACAAATGGCTTATAGTTACCTCCAAACCTTTCAAAAATGTTATTCCTATGTTAATAGTGGAACGTTTTAAAAAGTCACAGAATTAAAAACATTTAAAAACTTATAACCAAGCAAGTGTGTTAATACACACTTGTCTACAAAACTGGAAGCTTTGAACTTTTTTCTTTAATTTTTATCATTTTTAACGTTTTGTTATTTAACAGACAACCTAAAATTGTTACAGCCACTTGAACAGGCAGAGAATTCTAATTTAAAATGACCAGACAACAGATTCATGAAACATTTCTATTTAAACCATCTAATGGAAGCGTCATCATCCACCCACATCTCTGGCAGCAGCTACAGCCTTCTCTGTTAAATGACAGAGATCACCTACAATTCTAATTAAGCTGGTGTATATATTACATTTATATTCATTCACTTAGCAGATGCTTTTATCCAAAGTGACTTACAAATGAGAATAACACAAACAGAAGTACATATAGTAACACTATAGCAAAATTAGCACAGCAGTGTAACAGAAGTGTTACCCCTCAAAACAAAGTGTATTTGGTAAAGATTGCAATAGATTCTGTTGTTTATGAAAGTTAGTGAACATGCAGGTTTTTGAAAGTGACCTTATAACAGGTTGTGATGTGACCAGCAGGCGTCTCTCATTAACTGAGCGCACGGAGGCAGAAGCTGCAAACACAACTGTGAATTAATGCTCTGCTTCCTCCACTGAACGCCACTGGTTGAGCAATTGTTGCTATGTCACTACAAGCAGACCCAGCTAACAATTTTATAGGTTGTAAGAATGTTTCCTTAACGTTACCGGTAACAAAAATGTTAAAAATGTTACTCTGAATGTTCTAGGAACATTCTACTAATTTTACAGCAAGAACATGTTTGGATAACTTCGAAAGAACTTTTACAGAACATTAGCCAATGTTTTGAGAACATTCCCCGTTTAGCTGGGAACTGTAATTCTTATCGGTGCTACCTGTGGTGGAGAAATGATTTCACTTCTAAAAACAACAAAACCTCAGGTCAAACAAAATACTTTAAAATAACACAATTACAAATAACACTGAAATATGATTACAAGTACAATGCATGAAAATATTTGTTTCAAAACCAACACAACACAGACTTGTGGCTCTTATTACTCCATAATCCCAGATTATGAATAAGCATTTAAAAAAACAAAGAAAGCAATTATCAAACTTCTATTATTTGATAATAGTGGAGTGGAGCTATTTTACTGAACTATTATCAAACTGTAGTGTGCACATGAAAGTGAACATACAGCCTCCCATCCCAAAACAACGGTTACACTGCTATAAGCAAAGCCCTGTTATTCATGAGTTAATAAAGACTGGGGAAAGCAGAGACCTCATTCCATAAGTCTCTGCCAGCCGGCCACCAGGCTTTGCTCCTTTCTGTTCTCTGAGGATCTAGCAAAGGTTAGTCCAGCATTGTATAGTGCAATGCAGAGAGACAGAGAGAAAGCCACCAGGCCAAAGTAATTAAGGAGTAAATAATGAAGCCCTTTCAAGGAGCTCCTGAACCTATCATCTGATTGACTGGAGTACCAAGGCCATGTTCAATAAATCAATTAACAACCACGGAGAGCTCCTGCCTTCAAAGGTCACTGAAACTGAGACTGAAGTTTCTGCCACGGTCCTAGCAACCACAGCTCCACCAGATTCCACAGGTGGTCCACCTTCTTAAAAAAGCCCTCAGAAGACACTCTGCCATTTACGACGCTCAACTACACTGCGTTTTCCTGCCCTATAAATTTTTTATGTCTTCATTAAGAGACGTGGAAGCGCACAGCTGGCAGGGTTGGATTATAGCTAGTGGAGCTCTTAGTGAATAAAGCACAAGCACAGTTCCTGGGCCCTTTAGTGGTTCCTGGGTACCACCAACAGTGCAATGCAAAAATGGAGCGTGCCTGAAAGAACCTTCAGTCTGGAATAAATTCTTTGTGTATTGA
>JAZGTK010014628.1:0-13624 GCA_036877625.1 Ambastaia sidthimunki
AACATCTGCCAAAAGCAATGTTTCTTTTGTTATTGCATCTATTTTGTTCTGAGGACTATGATAGTAGCAATAAAAGTCTTTAGTTATTTAAGCACTGCACTTATGGCACTCATCTAAGAAGGACATGTCTGATTAGTGTCTGTTGAACATAAATTACTGCCCAAATCAGCCTGCACATTCCTGGTCTTATTGTGCACAATTACATGCTATTTCAAATGAAAATGGATTAAAATAACACCCACTTTGCACAACTCAATCTCTTTCCAGTGGTAAAAGCAAGCTGACACACATTTTTCTCCCTAAATAGGACATTCAACTGCAAACAGCGCTCTGTGTTGACTTTTAGGCTGACTATTTGATCAGACAACCCAGACTAGTTGATTTTGAAAATGTGTGATCTCTAATGCTGAAGATGTTGTACTAACAGTAGCTGATTAAGAACTTTGATGAACATAAACTTTGATGTGATCTAATAGCTGTCGCTGGTAAGGCTTTCTCCAGACTGATCTACTCATCAACGGATGTTCCCAGGCACACCGAGCCTTTGCGGTGTGGTGTGAAATTTAGATTACATTACTCGGGTGTCAGATGAGTTCATGTGAAAAGACTTCACCTCAAACACCTTCAGCGAGATGCACGCTGCCTGTTATAACATGTGACACAGGAAGGGAGACCCCAGAAGACCACTGATGGTGGTAACAGTTAACATTGTCGCTTTGGATAAAAGCGTCTGCTAAATGTAAATGTAACAGGTGAGGGCTCACACACCACACAAAGAGTAAGATGGAAGCATGACTTGCTATTTGCTGGTTACAGAACACATGACGCATTAAGGCAGGATCTGATATCCATCATGCTGTGTGTCATTGTGGGTGTGATTTATGGGTAGAGCAGAGTAATTGAATTAGAAGTGGCTTCTCATTGCTCTTCGATTTTCTAAATCGGTTCAAGAACAATAACAATAATTCCATAAACTTTTCGTATTAAAGAAGGGGCCCAAGCCATATCTAAGGACCAACAACAACAGAGATATTGAATGCTGGTCTCCCTACCAGACTTTTTATCCAGTTTAACCAGTAAGCTTTTCAGTAACAATATGGTTTACAATTTTAATAGTAACAGAATAATGGTATTTACATGGTATGCTATGATACCAGGTTACAAGTACCAGTTCAAAAAGACAGGGTATTAGCCTTACTGAAAGTATTTCAAATAATATGAAAGCACAACTTTGGTTAAAACAAACATTACTATACGTATTACAATAGTACTTCAGTGAGTATTATTTAGTGGACTGCAGGTTTAGTTCAGGTACTGGATGCTGGGAGCACAGAACACAGGGGAGAACAGCGCTGCATTTATCTCACACTCAACATTTATCTCAAACAGATCTTCCTTTTCTCAGCCCAGTGCAAATATTTGCCTTGGCCAAGCAATATTTTATGAAGCTGAGGGAAAGGAGAGAATCGTTTTTTTCCTCAGTCATCACTCTTTCTCTCTCTCTCTCTGGTGAGCAGCACAAAACAGAGGCATTGTCACGCAGAGAGACTTATGCACTTACAAGTACACATGCATGCTGTCAGGGCTGAGACGGTTATGTTGAGTTGCAGGTATAAAGGACAGAGCGTGTTGCACTGCAGAGCCTTTGCAGTCTGCCAGTGTTTGTGATGCTGCTCTGGTTTAGACCTTTGTTTTGCCACTTTACCACAGACGGATGTCATTGAGACAGCCAGACTACTGCACTTCATTCAGAGAAGAATAGTGCAATGCAAACACAAGTAAAAGTAATATACGCAAACAAACACTTACAAAAGCATACTGTGATCATATATTTTCTGGCATTTTAATGTATACCATGGAAATGTAATTTATCATGGTGTTTATTGGTATTCCAAAACTCTTCCAAAAGTACCATGGAAGTGGTACCATGTCTAAGGTACCACTGAGGTTTTCTTTGAGGTATTTTGTAAGGTGAATAATTTGTGTAGTATTTTGAACACGCAGCATGGTAATTTCATTTGTAGAAATATAAAGTGATTAGATGTGGAAGTATATGGAACTATAATGAAGTTTGGAACTATTAATTTTGCAAATACTATAGTACACAAATTCCAGTATGGTATACGTCAAACTACCGTAGAGTTAGCATCTGATAACATTACTGTACCACAGGATTACCACAGTAATCACACTGTCAGTAAATATAAATCTATAAATACCTGTATTCAAAAGTACATGTGATATACATTGTTATTAAACATCAGGTATCTGCAGTTTGTGCATCAAACTATAATAAAAAACTCCACTTTCTGTTGATTTTATTAGTTAATCACTAGCAATAAAGTAATCATGTTTTACTTATAAATACTTCAGTCAAATATGGAAATATTTTCTCGAATTTTCTCCAAGTATGTTTTTTGACAAATTTTTTGATTGGATACAATTTTGCCACAGTACCCAATTAGGAACAGTTTTACCTTAAGTATAATTTTCTTTTTACACCTCTGATAAGAACATTATTTTAAAGCCAAAATCACCAGTCTTGGATAAGTTTGTGTTCTCACATCATGACTATTTTGGTGAGAACCTGACTCTAGATCAGAGATAAAGGCCAACATTATGCCTTAACTACTATGCCAACAGAGTGGGCGTACGAGGAGACGGCAGAGACTCTAACCACAGTGGAGATCAGTCTGTATTAATTAGACCTGGCCGGTGTGCTCGGAGGTTAATGAAGTCACTCTCATGTTCCTGTATCTGCTCACATCTGCTGCTCAGTGTATGCCGAGGTGTCAAGGGTCACCCACCCACCTGCAAGAACTCAGTGTGAATGCGACAAGGTAGCCTATTTTTACCTCCATAACAAAGACTTTTCTCAAAAGTTTCAATATTTACCACAAAGTCGAAAACTGGAGAACCTTGTCATACTCTGTTATGATGGGTTTATGTCTCGGGCACCAGCTGTGAGCTGGTGATGCGAGCACAGAGAATGGTTCAAAAAGTTGCAGTGAATGTTAGACTACATTTTTTCCTCTAGAATAGTGAATGAAATAAAAACAGCAGCACTCCTTAGCTACATAGCTGAGGTGATTTTAGTGCCATGCTGCAAAAGTGTAAAGAGATAAACACATAAAAACAGACAGATAAAACGCAATGAAATGAAACAGGGTGTGGAATGTTTCAAGATTTGCTTTTAATATTAAAGTTTATTGCTAGACAATAGCAGACATTTCTTTCCAAACTTTTAAAAAAGGTTTCTCCATAATATGTCATTAAACTAAACAGACACTATAAACTGTCAACTTAAACAGTATAAACAGACACTGCCATAATAAGAACCTTCTCTATACAAACTGTAAACACTTAACATTCATCATGTATGTCCAGCCCACATCTTATTCTCATTGGCCTGCCATTTAAAACTGACATTGATGTGCTGTGTAACACAAATAAAAAAAACTATTTTTACACTGACTCTGCAAATTAAAAGCGGTCATGGTGTGAGCAATGATGCAACAACCAAAGATGTCCGTCTGACGCAAGACCAACAATTATAAAATAGCTCAGAAGGAACATAAGAACACTGTGTGTGCCAACTGGGTGTAAAAATGAGGTAGATGAAGGACTGATGATTTCAGATGACTAAAGTGTTTTCTCTATTGTATCTGTTTCACAAATCTGAATCTACATTTACATTTTCTGCTTTCATTGTGTTTTTCTTCTGCCAATTTTGGAGCAAATATTGTGTAAAATAAGCATCTGTTTGATTTTAGCAATATTTTGTAAACCTTATTTGTCATTATGAAGTTTATATACCTGCATTACGAGCAATCAGCTTCTCGGCTCTTCAGATATAAGCATTTACAAATACAAAAAACGACTACCATTGAGGATGTTGCAACTACACCCACAGTCTAAGAATAAATGGGCTCCTATTAGTATTAGCGTCCTACTATTCCTCAATGACAGCTCATCAAACCTGTGGTTTGCTTTTTAGAACCTTTCCAGCTATTGGTAGAACACAGTCCTCAGCATTACTGCAACATAATAAATATCACAAAGTGATTTGCCGAGATTTCCAAGACCTGTCTATTCATTTTCCCCTTAAACCTGTGCAACATTAAAAACGAGTGACGATTCATTACTTTCCCAAAGTCCCGGTTATAAGAACAGTCCTTTACAAGAAATCCCCCTACTCAAACAGAATGTACCTAGTAAGAGAGATCACACTGCTGGCCCCTTTGTGCCAACAATTTTTCAAACACCAAAAATCCAAATGTCATCGAGAGCTTTAAGGTTTCAGGAACATGATACCGGGAGCTATTGGGGATCAAGTTGCAGCTGAAGATTCAGAGATCAGTAAATCATGTGTGAGGCAGCCGGATCTCTCAGGCTCACAGAAGTGGAGCTGCCCATGTTCACTTCATCATACATCAGCTAATTGATTAGCTGCAACAAGATGCATAAGCAAACAGTGTGAAGCCAGATGCAGTTTTATGAGATTTCTGTCCAAGTAACTAATTGCAGTTAAAAGCCCCAGAAAGAAACAAATAATACGCTGACTCACAGCTGCGGGTGTACTTAAAAGTTTTGAAAATCTTACTCTCAGGGGCAATTACAGAAACATTAATCAAAGCAACTGAGATTCTCACATTCTCGTGCCACTGGTTTTCTTCAGGAAATACGTTTCTGTTTTTACCAAGCCTGTTTCTTCTAAAAATACTGCAAACTTGATAAAGCAAGCATGACTGGGGATAAAAATAATTATTGATGACAATCAAATCTAATTGTATTGTAGGGAAAATGTGAATTTCTCTTCAACCTAAAACCATCACTTAATTTCTACATTGCTAAAAAGATGTGGACACCCGCAACACGACCATATATGCTTGTTGAACATTTACTTTCAAACAAAGGGCATTAATACAGAGCTGAATCTTCTGTAAAGGCTTCCCACTAGATGCTGGAACATGGCTGTGGGAATTTAATCTCATTCACACTCAAGAGCATTAGTGAGGTCAGTCACTGTGGGATTTGGCTATAGTTGGCATTCCAATTTACAGTAAAAGTGATTAACAGGGTTCAGGTCTGGGCATTGTGTTGGTTATAGCTTCAATATAGCTACACTATAGAGTTAGAATATAGCCGACAAGTTACACAAAACTTGACTTGGCTGATTGGCTGTCAATGTTTTATCATTCATGAGCTGGAAAAAAAATACTTTGAAATTGAGAATGTCGTTCTTTGTATCTTTATCATAGTTGTGGTGTGGACTGTGCCATTCTTTTACATTTAGAATTATTTTTAAAACTTTATAGTGTTTCATATTATTGTTATCATCCATAGTAAGAACAGCTTTATAGTCCAAAGTGACTAGGAAAAAAAAATCAAAGTTTAGACTAACTAAATAAGGCTTTTACATTTTAATTGTTAGATTAACATTTGCTCCAAGTAGAACAGTTGTCCACACACTTTTGACCATCTAGTGTATATCAAAAAAATTAAAGATGGAAAAGGGAAGTGTTTAAAGGAAAGAATGCTTGTGTAGAGTTTATAACAAAGGATGCAAATTAGCCTTTTCCTGTAGCTGTGTGCTAAGTGAGCCGGGCTCAGTCGAGGCCCCTGTGGAGCCATAATTCACGCCGCTCCTCGTTTCTGAAGACGGACGCCACCACAGCAGCGAAGTACCACTCCAAGCACCATCACAGACTCTGCCAAACACACTCACACATGACCTGCCGCACACACGCATGCTCTCAGGCTCAGCTGTAGATAGAGGCGTCAGTCAGTATCACCTACTTTGGGAATAGTGTGAATGGCAAGCGATCTGTAATTAGCAGAGATAGAGATTGTGGGATAAAGAGAGAGACCAAGTGCAATGCAGAGAAATCTGTAACTCCAATGTTCTGCTTTTAGTGTGCTAACTACACAGGAGTCAGTCGTTGGAATGTTATGTGATTTTATTTCCAAGTGGATTTCTTAACTGCGGTGTTATTAATCTCTATATGTGACCCGATCTTGCAAAATGAGTCAGAAGTCGCAACGTTCCTTTTAAAGATATGGGCCGATAATTTGGAAAAACAATGAATTTTTTTTATTTTATGCTAATTTCAAAGAACAGATTTAAAATAATCTCCCAAAGTTTTATAGCCCATTTCGTAGTCATTTATATGTATACAAATGTCTTTGGTCAAACTAAGCTGTAAAATAAATAGTTTATACATTTAGATGGAATGGATTTTGAAAGATATTAACAAAAAAAATGGGCAAAAAACTTTAAACGCGATTTTCTCAGGTTTTCAGTTTGAAAAAGAGGGTAGGCAACCATTATTCAAACGGGTATATCTTTAAAACTATTCAAGGTATGGCTTTGACTAGGATATTATTTTAAAGCTTATGGTCTCCTCCCTACATTGATAGCAAAATCTCAATTTTGAAATTTGCGACTTCCGACTCATTTCGCCAGATCGGGTCACATATGACGATGACTGAAACGCCTCCTATGACATTTTGACTATAGAATTGGGCTTTATACCATCACTTTTTGTGTCCTTGTTCATAAATTCAGAGCTCAATATGTAGTTCAGACAGATGGCAACGCTGCCGAAACACAGAATTTCTTTAGGAAATCAAAAATAATAAGAAGGATAAAAAGTAGTAAAACAGGTCTCACGCCACTAAGACAATTCCAGGACATTGACTGATGCAGAAGATGGCATGACACTTATTCTCTCCAGCTCTCTCTTTATGCTATTTTAAGAGAGCTAGGTTGGCGTAGATCTTGTGCCATACGCCTGTGCCTGGGCCTGATTGGCCTGTGTGTACTCAGTCGCTGTGGGCTTCAGTGGATCCATGCAGAGCCAGGTCACCCTCATATGAGCTGGCATCAGAGAGGTCAGATGGGCAGCAAACAGAATGACTAATGTCAGACAGTATACAACAGGTCTTACCACAAGAAATGGTGCCAAATCCATTATTGGTGCCAAATCCATTTTATATTATATTTGCTGCTCTCTGATTTAGTTTCAAGTTTGTTTAGGAAATTTCGCCTTGATATAAGAATCAATAAGAGCAACAGGATAAGATATAAGAGCAATCGGGTTTAATCAGAAAGGTTCTGCCCCTAAGACTATGGCCTTGACAATGTTTCAACACTTATAGGGAGAATTTTGAATGTGGGGAGCATTTAGCAGCTTTCTCTATATCAGCTTCATTGGCCAAGGGCCGCCCAAAAGACTGTTAGACATGTAAAGCAACCAATCACAGTTCATTTTGTCACTCAGGCAGATCAATCAAATAATGACTTCAAAACTCTTAAAGTGCTTCAATCCATCTGAGGCTGAGATTAGAGAACATTCTACATAAATGCATTATTCATGCATTGTAAGTAACTAAGTACCTTTTATATAAAGTAATACATCAGTTACTTTTGTTACGCAAGTTAGTTAACACGCGTTACTGTATTTGGTTGATAAAGTAACTAATTAAGTGACTTTTTATTTTACATTATGGCCTGAAATCATTACATTTACAAAACAAATTATTTTTGCTTCATAACAATCTGGTAGTTAGTCATAATTTGCTTTCTAATGATGTCTTCAGGTGCAATTTTCACACCTTCTTGTAGACAGTAAAGAGGTTGAAGCGTTGGCGGAACCTTTGGATAAGCATCCAAACACAGCACACGCAGGGGCACCATTCAACATGCCACAGCAGCCTTTAGCCATTAGAAAGAGGTCTGAACAGCTCCTTAAGGACAGAACCTCCACATCATCATTATGACCCACTGATGCTAATGTTCCAACCATGTTTCCTCTCTAATGGCAGGCTCAGCCTATAGATAGAAAGACACAATTGTGTGAAGGTTACCGACCGACGAGAGCATGACAAGGACCTACAGAGCCATCTGTAATTGGCACCTCAGTGCTGTAATCGCTACATCAGTATGCCAATTCTTGGTTCATGTTCAGATCCCAGCATACGCATCATTTAGATGGATCATGCCCCTTTCCAAGCTAATCTCCATATTCCATATTCCATATCCTACATGCTGATAACGACTCGCAAGTTGTAAGTTATTCACGATGTGGGTATTCTCCACTGCATTTCTGCTGGACAATAAACAGACGATGTGGGTGGACGTAAATACATGGAATGACCTACAAAAAAAGACCAACACAGTCAGAAAATAAAAAAGAGTTTGTGACTGCTAAGGCCTACTAACAATATTAAAAATTGGTGTTGCAGCTAAAATGCTGATGGGGACGTTCATTGTCAACATGAGCACTCGAAAGTGAAGTGTGAGCAAAATTACAATTGCAAACAAACATCTCAAAACTGATGCAGTGAAAACTTCACTGTGGTTCCTCAAAGAACGTGCAGTTTGTAAGACAGCATCAATGAATCACAAGTAGCAGTTTGATTGGGAGAGACAAAGTGTCACTGTCAAAAGAACGAGACAGCGATTAATGGTGTGTCGAGCCATGGCCAATGAGGCCATTATTTGAAAACACGACCATGGCACGCAGCCACACAAGACAAGGTCAGCTGATGTCACTGGAATCTCAACCAGCCAAACTGCTTTGCATTTCTTTTGCATGTCTTCTGTTCAACATTCTTTAAATAAACAATTTTCTTTGATATGGTTGATGAGATTGATATGGTATTGTTGAGATTCTATTCACTTTCCTACAAAGCAACTCTAAAATGTTGCTGGATGACGCACAAAGCTATTGAACAATAGCCAAAACCTCTCACAACATACCACATAAACTCTACATAGTAGAATGTTATATAATATTATATAATATAGATCAGAAAGTTGAACAAAAAAACTTATTGAATACTACTGCTATCATTTTTCAATCAAACAGACATACAGTTTTGCTTGAAGGACAGTAAAACATCACCAAGTAACTTAACTGCTTTTATAACAATTTATGAGATAAAACTGCTGAAAATGTACACAAGTTTTAAACAGGCAGCCTGTCACCCTGACTCATGTGTTACACAAGACCTCTGATTGCTGGCGTGACCAGATCCCATCACAGCACTCACACCTCAGATGGTGATTCAGCCGAGGGGTTAAATAGCAGAGGGTGGGACTGAAACAACCCATCACGCCTGTTACACTTCACCACCTCTGCTGTTATGAACACCCACGGCCAAGCCAAGCCCTGTGACAGGAAGCAGAGATCTACAGAACCAAATAGGCAGCCCGCTAAGATGCCGTGCTGGGCTCTGAGATGGGGCAGTCCTCACTTCAGGCCAGAGATAGGAGCATCTTGGCTGACATGCTGTTTCCACGGCAACGTGGGGTAGTGCCATCCTCACCCACGCAGTAACTGGTGTCCCTCTCACCTCAGCCAAATTTCTGCCACCCCCGCAATAGAATGTCCCTCTTCCTGTCCTGTCTGTGTATGCAGATTTTTTGATCTCTGTTTGCACTGCAATGTTAAGAGCTGTGGCACTCGTAGGTACAAAAATTTTAACACACACTAAAGAAGCTCTTTAAAAATGACATGTTCTTGCGATCCATCTGTACACTATTTTTTAAAGGTAGAGCAGGCAATTGCGTTAAGGCCAGCAATAGCAAGCTAGGTTTAAGCATAAGATCCCGCCTTTCTTTCAGACCAAATGCAATGATTGGATGAACATTTTAAGGTCCTGCAACTTCCACAGCAGATTGCAATCAGGATTGTGCAGAAGCTTTCAACTGGCATAACATTTGGGGTAAAAAATAACCTATTCTGCCTTTAATTGTTGGATTTTGAGCCATTGTGTAACATCTCATCGATTTTCTTGCGACAATTAGTTTCCATACCACTATCATTACAAATCTTAATTACAAATAAAATTAGCTTTCAAACAGGTTTTTTTAAATACTCCCTGTCTGCCATTGGCCAGAACAAATAAATTGTTCCGCCCCAATATCACGCTATCGATTTAGCCGATGTTGAAACTGTCAGGGAAATCAACCCATGGAAGACGTACAGATTGTCTCTGCATTTTAAGCCAGGACAAATATTTTAACACTGAAAATATTACACACATATTTAAAAGCATTCACAGAGAGAAGTCATTCAATTTCTCCTTTATGACACTGAGCAAACTTATACAGCATCTTCCTAAAGCTGTTTTGACAGGGATATAAATGCAATAAAAGTGCATTTCAGGACCACACACGCTGTCAAAGCCCTGTTCGTCCCAGCCTGCACACTTCATTCATCCATCCTCTATGTTTGTGCATGTCATCTCCAGCCATCCCCTTCTGGTCTTTAGAGCCAGTCACTTCCCTAGATGCATCTGTTCATCCTGCTTATGCAGTATTCATTATGAACTGTCACATCTGATGCAATAATTGTCAGATGACATCTGTAAGGACTCTGGAAACACAGGGCCTCCATGAATAGGCGACAGGACCTAAAAGTTAAAAATATTTTTCAACAAAAATTCAGTAAAACGTTAAGCTAAAGCTTTAAAACTGAAATGACAATTACTAGCCTACACAGTAGGTCAAACTACGACTCGGTCCCTCTTTATTCCATTGGGATTCCTTCAGAGTTGATCTTGCATGAAAAGTCAAGGTGACAAAATGTTTCAGGTTTCTTTTTCCAAATCATTATGTGAGGAACTGAGGCAACAGGTTTGGATGGAACTGGATCAGAGCCTCTGAGGTTGCAACACACTGTTGACACACTACGTTAAACTACTCTGTGTCTCTGGAGGCAAACAGCTGAATTTAGAAGGCTGTGGTGTATGCCTCTCTTTTTTTATCTGTTTTTCCACCTTTGTCTAGAACTCATTTGTGAAACAGTCAAAAGGACCATCTTTACCAGGTTTCCACTGAGATGCTTTAGCTGCAGATCACTCATCTCCACTTGAGCAAAGATAAAAAACAAATCACTATGTAACAGTCCTAAGGCTCCAAAAATATTTTCTCCAAATTTCAAGCATGAATTTCAAGTAAACACGGACATGACGAGAGTGACATAAAACTTAAAAATGTTGCCATTATAAATTCTACATGTGTCTAAAACAAAAAAGAATGTAAATGTATGCTTCAAAAGAACAGTTTACACAAAGAAACGAAACAGCTGTCATCATTTACTCATCTTTATATTGTCCCAAATGTGTATGACTTACTTTCTTTAGTGAAAAAGAAGAAAAACATTTTGTGGAATGTGGAATGCTCTGTTTCATAACAAATGAACCGATGCCGTCAAGCTCAGAAATGACAAAAAGCACCAGTAAAGTATTCCCTGTTTGTTCAATTCTCAAAACTAATTTGCTCTAGCAAATTCATGTCAATAAGTGTGAATGAAATTTTTTTTCTCTTCCTTTTGTGTTTTATCAGTTTTGGAACTCGAGTACCTCTCCTCACTTAAGTACCTTTATCAATGTTTTGCATGTATGGTGTTTGTATGGAAAGCAGCTTGCACGGTCTGCAAAATCTGCTTTTGTGTTCCAGAGAAGAAAGAAAATCATAAATTAAATTATATTTCATAAATTACAACAGAATTGTAGTTTTGAGGTAAACCAACTCTTTAAAGGATTGGTTCCGGTTTGCTTAATGGAGAGTGCAATGCTGGGACAGCGGGTTCTCAACAGGTATCTTGATTCAGACAGGATACTCTCCGGAATGGTGAATTCCCACAAAAATAGAAGCACATGGGAGTTCGGGAGCTTGGTGTGTGTGAAGGGAAGTGTGTGGGTGGAGTCACACAGTCAGCACAGGTATGTGCTCACAGAAGCGTGTAATTGGGTAATGTAGCAGCACACAAAGAAAATGAACCTTGGAAGGTGTAGAGTTCAGTGATTATTAACATGATGAGCTCAAGTGCAAATAAACTGAACTAAAACGTTCATTTCTGACATAAAATTAAATTCTTGCTTTCAAAGTATAGTTCAAAATAAACTGTTTAGACCTTTTCCACCTTTTCTGCGTGCTATTGTTTTATTTGCAGTGCTTATTTGAATATGATGTTGTTAGCTTAAATATGATACAACTGAACTACTTTTTCTATTAAGATTCCATTTCGGTAAGAATGCTGAACGCAGTTGCCTTAACCTAGATTGTTGATAGCAAGCCAGCTTACTTGGTTTAGGAAGAGGTAAAGTCTCAACACTTCTACTGGCAAGACATAACCATATTTATGCCATATTGAGGTAAGCTCACGATTTTCAACTGCAGACCCATGAGAGCAATGCCAGCCTGAATCAAACTTACTCTGA
Source organism: Ambastaia sidthimunki (assembly GCA_036877625.1). Lineage (NCBI taxonomy): Eukaryota > Metazoa > Chordata > Actinopteri > Cypriniformes > Botiidae > Ambastaia > Ambastaia sidthimunki. Next base: position 12,235 of record JAZGTK010014628.1, read on the forward strand.
CTTTCTCAGAGCCCCAGTTTGCCCACATACTGTCTCAATGATGTGCAGTCAGCAGGTTCTGGCCACTGGGACCACCGACAACTCTGATAAGGAGACTCTGATGGGTCATCCCTGGAGTGGTTTGGCACAATGCCTGACCTGCACAGTCACACTCTCTCGAGACATATATCCCTCATCATTTGGGCCAGGCAGTGACTGCCTACAGGAACATCAAGTCCCTCTTCTGCATTGCCTGTCTTCTGTTGTGGCTGCAAAACCCAAATTCTGATCTGCAATGACATCGTCCTTCAGATAATTCATCATTGGCACTCACACTGCATCTCTGGGCCCTGCTATTCATTCATTTGTCCTGGCTTTTCTCCACTGTCAGTAAATTTAAATTCAAACCCTAATTTTTATTCAGTTTAGTTTGGGATTTGGAGTGAGAATCCTCTTAGATATGAGGACTCCATAACTCATACTACATTGGGTGTGTTTGGGTCACAAAAACAATCTGATATGTACAAGGACAGATTGCTGATTCGTCTTTATACTAAATGACCTTGTTTGTTTGTGATACCTTTAAAAAGGCACAAATCACAACTCATTTGACCCATTTCTAAGTAAGACAGTTTAATCAATAAAAAAAGAATATTAGAGATGATATTAAAACAGATGCTTGATATAAAAATAAGATCTGTGCCTAGTGGTTACACCATTTGTCAACTATATGAACTATATGTGGCTGATCAGTCTGACAAAAAGGACCAAGTACTGTATGAAACAACATGCTCACACAAAAGAAGGGGCGTTGATAAATGACTCACTTTCAGACTTATATTAACAAAATCGCTGCCCACATTCTGTCGCCTTAAAAAAAAAATGTTACAGAAATAAAACCTTCCTCTTGACCTATTCAAAGTGTGAGTGCATAAATAATCACTGTATATCATGCCTCTTCAAGCAGTCTTCTAGCCCACAGAGACAGACCATCTAAATGTCACTGTATGACTCTCAGCAATGAAACCTCACCATGCACAAACTGATTGTAAGAGGAAGTGAATGGAGAGCTGGCAGGGGACGCATTCCATGTTACATCACAAGGCAAGCTGGCACTGAGGTGACTGCTGGGCACTATTCATGGGCACAGGCTGAGGCAGTAGACCCAGCAGGGCCAGGAAGAGCTATATGTAGCAGATGGGAGTGTCCTGCAGAGCTACAAACCTTCATAAGTCTTAGAGGAGCACTCCCCACAGTCGGACCACTGCGATAACATCCACCCAATTTATTAGCACGTTTCTCACTAGGTGATGTGTGGTGTGGCGGGTGATAACAAAATTCTTCTTATTTCATTTTGGCCTTTTTTTGCCAGCTTATACTCACAGTAAAGAAACAGAATTTCATTTTGAAG
>JAZGTK010014629.1:0-13623 GCA_036877625.1 Ambastaia sidthimunki
TTACTATTAGTACCTTGTCAGTTTCCAATCTAACACAATTATTTCACAGTAGTTGGCCAAGTTTGCAATTTTTTGTGAAGCAAATAAAAGTTCATAAAATTCTAGTTAAAACACGATAGACCAACGTACCGACATCTGAGTCTGTTTGGTCAGAGGAAACATTTGTCCTTTTAAATATTTGGGCAGGCTTTTTAATTCTGATTTCGTAGCACCACATTGTAAAACAAACCGTAACCAGGCCAGCTGGCTTGGAATGGCACCTTTCAGCCCAGTAGTGGAATAGCACTATAATGTAGAAAAATCTAGAATTTCTTTACATATGTTCCAGGAATTTTGTCTTTGCATCTGCCGCGTGTTGCCTTGAGCACATCCAATGTGATGCTGCTCAGCTTGTTTTTTATTATGCATAAATGCTCTCATGTCACATCTTCCAACAACATCCTGTCTTCAGCTAGTGTCTAGTGTGGTTCTCATCTTGGATTACACAACTTCCAACAGCTAGAAGACTATTCATCAAAGTCCAGCCACTTCTGGTCATATATCCGTTCCCCTCATTACATAATAAAACACCCAAATTATCTGAATCAGACACCTTTTCTATTCTTGCTCCAAAGTGGTGAAACACACCTCTAACAGCAATCTCAACGAATCTTAGACTTAATGTTCCTATGCTACACCTCTCACTGTCCTCATGTATAAAAAAATAAACATAATTGTAATGATAACACCCTGCAATTTTTGCCTTTTGTGTTTTGCTTTTATCTTTATATTGGAAGCATCAGCAAGCATTATGTATTATGCTGGAGTTTGCCTGTAAAATAAATGGTACACTGTCAGTCGCTTTGGTTGTTGATTATGTGTTTGTTCACAGCGGTGCCCAAGTTTCCCAAGGAGAAGTTAAAGCCAATGGTTGTGATGGAGGGAGACTCAGTGGTTTTGGAGTGTAACCCTCCTGAAGGAATTCCACCACGCCAGCTCTACTGGATGACCATTGGTAGTTCAAGACATTTTAAAGTTGCATGACAACTTATTTTATTGTTATTCTTAGTTTAAACATCACTTCTTCAAACTTCTTCATCTGTTCCAGCTGACAGTATTGTTTCTGATGTCAATCATTTCTTTGTCTTTGATTCAACTACAAAAAAGACAATGCATGCATATGATTCAGCAAACTGTTTATAACTCCCATTTATTGGTGCCAGACTGGGATTCTTAAAAACGCCCCGACTAATAACAGGCTCATAATGGTAAACATGTTTCGGTTCAAATTGTAAAGAATTACTTTGTCATACGCATGCAGGAAATATGTGACATTTAAAGAAATGTCTCATCCCTTCAGCCAAGCCAGTACAACAGATAATAGATAATGGCCCGTTTCACCAGCATACGTATTTTTGGAGGCTGGTGCCACCAAAAGGTTCATAACTAGCATCCAGTGTTGCCAGCTAAGCCAAGCTAAGATTTGCTAGTGCACAGCATGACTGCGTTGGACCTCCACTGACCAGCATGTAAAAACTTGTGGATCTTAGCCTTTTTTACTTCAAGGCATCCCCTAGTCCCCACCCATTGTCCACAACAATATTCAGAACTCTCTGACACAGTTTATGGCTAACAAAACATTCTAGAATTTGGCATAACTAGAAAGATACAGATTTTGTTGTAAAAATAACCAAACGCTAAAAAATGTGTTTTAGTTATTTTAGCTTATTTTGCTTGATTTACATTTTTTTAAGTAGTCTTGAGGCCCCTTTAGTTTGTTGAGGCAATCTTTTCTGAAAAGAGGCAAAAAATCTTTTCTGAACTGAGGCAAAAAATGTTCTGAAAACAACTAAAATTTCTACAGAAAACTGTTGTTTTACTATGTGAAATTATTATACCTTATTAGATACCTTCATCTCCTACCTATTTCATACCTACATCTCAGCCGAAAAGGTGGTTAATCATGTTGATCCAGCTGTATTTCATATGGGGATGCAGGAACATCTGAGTGTTCAAAGCTCCACGCCTGCTGCTTGTTATCTGCTGTGCAGTCTGTCATAAGGGGCTATTTCTGGGATGTGTGGTTGCTTTCTTCAATGCCCTGCTGCTCGTGTTAGTCTAACCATCCTCTCTGCATTGTTCTCAGATCTCCGGCACATCGAGCAGAACGAGAGGGTGTCCATGGGACTTAACGGGAACCTGTACTTCTCTAACACGTTGGTGACAGATAGCCACGACGACTATTGCTGCTTTGCCTCCTTTTCCAAGATACGTACCATCGTTCAGAAGCCACGCATGGCCCTGAGGGTCAGGACAAGTATGTGTCAGAGTTCTCTGTGGAAGAGAAACAGTGAAATACAACTGATCTTGAAAAGATCTTCAAGCAGTGACTTCACTAAAAATCCCTTAGCTTAAAACTCATTGCCAGAATGGCTAAAAAAGTGAATTCTGTCGCTTGCCCACACTTGCCCCATTTGCTTTGACAGATACTGTAGATTTAGGCTTAAGTGGCCAAATCATTTTTAGGATCAATGTATTTGTGTTTGTGTATTTGTGTTTTTTTTTTTGTGTGTATGCGAATTATAATCATTTGAATAAGCTCAAAATGTATATGCTTCTCTTTGTGTTCCAGTAAATTCCAGCCAGGGGGATGATGACCTCACAACGGGTGAGTCATATGTCACATAGTTACATATTTAGTCAGATATGTAAAATATGTGGCAAATATGCAAAAATGCATCAGCTTTTTGTTTTTTGCTGCCTATCAGCCATTATAAAGCCACATTCCTTTGTGCTATAAGAAGATAACGTTTATAATAAGATAACATTTTGTCAGTCTTCATTTGTATTCAATTTTGTATTCATTGCATTTATCCACAGTGACTTACAGTGTATGTGTAAATGTATGCAAGTTATACACTTGGGAATCGAATGCTGTTAACACAATGCTCTAGCAATTGAATTACAGGAACACCTTGATTTTCAAGACTCACTAGTTTTTCATTTCAGGAAGTGCATTATATTTTATTATCTGTCCATCATAATTTCCATTCATGTCAAAGCCATTTACCATCATTTTTCCTGTATTCAGCTCCGGAGAGGAAACCTAAAATTATAGTGCCATCCAGTCATTTAACAACCTATTTAAAAAAAGGAGACGAGCTTCAGCTTGAGTGTATCGCAGAAGGACTGTGAGTTCAATTCTCTAAGACCACTCAGAAGTGTACAAACGATGCACAGTAGCAAAACATCTCCAGTAACAGAAAGATCTTTACTCAGGCCAACACCCAAAATGGAGTGGATCAAGATGGAGGGCTCCATACCAAACCGTGCAAATGCCAAGAACTTTGGAAAGCTTTTGTCCATACCAGACGTTACACAAGAGGATGATGGGAATTACATGTGCAAGGCCAAGAATTCTATTGGTGAAGCTGTCCATCACTTCCAAGTTGTTGTAGAGGGTATGTGCTCATTCTCCAGGTTTTAAGGTTGCATGATTGATTTTTATTTAGGTCTGTGAGGATATTGTGAAAGTAGCCAAGTCATTGTTAAATATGTCTCCTAGAATTATTGTAGTTAACAATGGAACGTGTCGGTGTGACATGTTACCATGGTCTTCTAGACAGGGTTACCATGCTCATAGCAAACCAGTGATACCAGGGAACATCCAGGCCTGAAATAAATTAAATTATTTCATTGGCTAGCTTTTTGTGAGTGCAATCAAACAATTTTTAAATGCCAATATTCAATAATCACAAGTTTAAAAATTAAGGGAAATCGTTGGTTAAAATATGTGCAACCCTGACCTGATTTTTTTCTTTTGTCTTGATAATTTTTACATAAAACACATTGAGTTACATCACTCCTGTATTTCTATACAAACATAATTTAACATGAATCATAACTATGTAACTTGATGCTTATTTATTAAATTGCTTATAATCTTATTTTTATTGACAAACCAACAGGTTGATTATAAACGCTAAGTAAAATTGAAAACCATATCAAACACAAGGAGGCAGTATTGCTCTTACCAAGAGGCTGTTTTCATCCCGTACATATGCTGTGTTTCTCAGAGCCCCCCAGCTGGCAGGAGGAGCCAGTGAAGAATCGCTTGGCAGAGATTGGATCTGACATCCACATCAAGTGTTCTGCTACTGGAAAACCACAACCCTCAATCACCTGGAAACGAAACGGCCAGCCTCTTGATGGTGTGTTTGACCCTTCTCTCCCACCCTTATCATGCCCATTTGACTGCAACTGTCTGCATGCAGCCACTGCTAAATTTGCAGTTACTGGGTTTGAGAACGGTCCATTTTTTGTTTTTTAACATCATTTAAACATAGCAAACTGGAATAGTAGACACAGTTTACATGCCGTGGTGAAATGATGTGACAAATATCATATTCATTCATTCTTTCTTTCTTGTCTGTCTGTCTGTCATAAGTCTGTTTTGTTATAGTGTCATGTCTTTTATTTTGAATTCTGGTTTTGTAGTCCTTGTCCATGGTCTTTGTAGTCTGTAGTGTTACCTGTGCTAACAGGTGTCCATGTTTCCCTTGATTAGTAAGCGTCTTGTCGGTTATTGAATGTGACTTGTGTTGTTTCATGGTTTATGTTTCACATTAGTTTTCATTGTTCTTGTTAATGATTATTATATGATTAGGTTTATTAAACTCACTTAAGCTGCATATATATCTAGTCTACTTTTTATTGTTTACACAATGTTACACTAAGTTACACTATCTCTTGTGATTGCTACTGTAGTGGGAGATTATCAGCTGTTGGCTGTGATAGCTCAATGGCTGTTTTTAGTCCCAGTCTATAACATTTTATGGATACCAATTCAAGCCTGCTTTCTTCCTAGATTTTACTTCTACAAATCACAAAGTTCTGGATGACAGGATAATCATACACAGGGCCCAGAAGAGCGACAGTGCAGTGTACCAGTGCGAGGCCTCCAACAGACATGGGACCATAATAGCAAATGCTAATATCCTAGTCATGAGTGAGTACTTTACACTGATATCAGTGAATCAGGATTGAATTACAGTGCAGTAATGACTCAATGCTACTGATAAGCAACATGTCCAATTTACATGCATCAATTAATCATAGCACCATAAGCGAAGATTGAGGTTCTCATTGAAGTTTTTCCGGCTTTGATTATGATATGGTGTCTGTGGTGATATGCAATGGCTTAAGGGTGCGGAGCAGCTGTTCGTTGTAATTGACGTAGAAGAGAAACATGAAGTGTGTGTATGTGTACAAATCACTTTTGGCATAGTTGTTTCTGTTTGTAGCTGGCAGGAAACAAAAGCTCTTTTATATGCTAATAGCTTTTTTACAGTTTAATTGTGAAGCCAGGAGTATTTCGAATGCCTCCGTTTCAAACTACGCCACGAAAGTGAGCCGTATGCCGCATTGGTTGTGTGATGTGTCTTAGTGTATAAACGTTTTGAGTAATGGTTTGGCTCTGTTTCAGATCACCCCCCTTTGATTTTGACGAGGAATTATCTGAGATACGCAACCATGTTGGGCAAAAGTGTAATTATGGATTGTAAGGTCTTCAGCTCTCCTCCCGCCACCCTTTACTGGTGAGTTTAACAACTTGACTGCTCAGATTCTAAGAATGCTTATTAAAAACAGTGATGGTATAATGTAGGGGCCCTTTGTTTTGACTAGCCCCTGCTTATATCTGTTCTGTTAATTTGCTTCTATATAGCTTCTTACCTTGCTGAAAAGACTGTCTTATGGTTCGGACACTGGTGTGTTGGGGCACGTTTTTGACTTGCACAAGCCAAGGAGGTCCAGTTTTTTTTGTTGTTGTTGTTGTTGTTAATTCCTGGAGAATTTTTTTTTAATCGTTTAATAATTACCATTCCTGTTCCCTTCAATGACTTTTTCCTAGCTAGTGCAGGACACCTAAAAATATGCAGTTTGAAAGCTGTCAAAACTGGATACAAGTTTTCTTGTGAGCTAATGACCAAAGTCGACAAATTGCATGTGATGGATCACTGTGACATTCAGGAAAATTATGTCATGACCAGGAGTGTTGCTACAGTCGGAAGAGATGATTGGTCCCTGAAAACAGTATTAAAGAGATCAGAATAAAAATGCTTTTTGCTCCTGAAATGTTAGTTATGATTCTGCCAGCAGCGACTAATTGGATCATGCTAACAGCTTAATGGGAACTGGTTGTCCAGCAAATTTTGTTAACAGCAAAGTTGTTTGCTTGTTAACAGCGTGACTCTGTTGGTCCACCAGCTAGACCAGCATAAACCAGATTGGACCAGCATGGACATTTATGCTGACATAAACCGGTGCTTTTAGCAGGGCAGTAGCTGGTTCTCAAATAATGGCTGAATGACGGTAGCTATACACAAATGATAACAGCACTGTAGGTCCAGTAGGGTCAAGTGCAATAAATAAAGGATAAAGGCACAATACATTGAGAAAAGATACAAAGATCTATAGCCTTTTAGAAATGTCTGTACTCTCTGGGGGATCTTTCCTTTGCACTTATATTTTTCTTCTCTGGGAAAGTTTTCTTTTAAAAACCTTTGGTCCATTTTGAAAGTCAAGTCTGAAAAAAAAAAAAAAAACTAGGCTACACTGGGTTCGGTCTTATCAACAGTGCATCTGCAGTCATTGCGGTAAGGGCCTTTCCCATGGGCGTCTATTTCTGAAGAACTATGAAGGGTTCAATGTTTGTTTTGTAGGAGAAGAGAAGACCCAGAGGGCTCTGTCGATGGGGAGAGATTTTCTCTCCTAAAGAACGGCTCCCTGCAGATTCACAAAGTTGAAAAGGAAGACATGGGCCAGTACAATTGTTTTGCTAACAACTCTGAGGGCACGGCTAGCATCTTCTCTGAACTTTTAGTTAAAGGTTAAGCACATTTTTTTATCAAAAATGTTTCTCTGCAAGATTCATTGACGGCATTGAAAATGAAGTTTTGCTGTTTATAGATTCAACCAAGATTGTAAAAGCTCCTCAAAATATGAAGGTCGAAAGAGGATCTGCAGCAGAACTGAAATGCCAGGTGGAGTGCGACCCCACCCTCAGTCAGGAGCTGGAGTTCCTGTGGTTGAAGAATGGGATAAACATCATCTCAGAAGGGTTGGTGGTCTTTTATTCTGAACAGTTGTAAGGTACTACAGATGTACCAGGAATAAATTGTGTGTAGTGTCAATAATAGCTGGAATTAGTTGAACTTTTTAATAGTTGAAGCTCTGCGAAATGCATTCTGCCTTTAAGTCAGTACAAAAGGGTTGTGACATCAAAAAAAAGATTATCACAAGCTATGACATTTTTAAAGTGCAGGCAATTTATTTAGAGTTATCAGTTGCAGAATCATAGATTAAATAATTGCACTTTGTAACAGAGCAAAGCTTGATGTAATTTTAAGCTTTTATCGGTATTAGAGCACTTGGTGGAAAGTCTCACTTGACAATGGAAAGGTTCTCAAGCTAATAAGCAATGGCTATAACCTCTTTTCTATGTAATTGCCCGTCATACTGTGCCATGCTGTGTTATTGAAACTATTAGCTCCTTGCTTCAAGAGGAATTCTTTGTGTCTCTAGAAAGGACTAGGATTACTATATGCTACAAGAAAAGTAAATCTGGGTCTGTTGCTTTTTGCTAGAAAGGAAATGTCGTTTTTCGATGCTTATTAATCTGCAATATTGTTTTTAACCATTTATAGCACAATTTATCTTATTTGCAGATATTTCATAGATCATGGCACTCTTCACATTACCAATGTTAGCCATAGTGATCAAGGAAATTATACCTGCATTGCACGAACATCACTGGACCAAGATGTGGCGTCTGCTTATGTAACTGTGTTAGGTAAGACACAACCTCTGATACCTGACTGGAGACTGTATAACAGCACTTGGCTCAATTGCTTTGCTCTCCTATTTACATTTGACATTAATAACTTCTATAAAACACTTCTTGGTGATGTAAGGACTGCGGTAGTCTTGCATAGCCAGACTTTTGATCAATGACATAATGGCTGGTCCTCAATATTCTAGCCAAGTACTACTTACCTGGACAGGAAGAGTCTATGTATCCAGCTATGGTTCATTTAACTGGAATGTATAATTTATTGGCCTGGTTTAATCTAAAATGGAATATGCTATAATAATAGATCTGCTTTGAAATGTTATTAATTTTAGAAATAGCAGAAAATATGTATAAGTGATTACTATGGATTATTTAAATTAGCATTAAACTAATTCTGCTTCTTTATGGCTCATTATGATGTCTGAAATGTTATACAGACGTTCCTGATCCACCATTCCAGCTGATGCTCTCTGATCTGAAAGATCGAAGTTTGAAGCTCCACTGGAAATCTGCCTTTGATCACAACAGCCCCATAACAGGTTAAACAAACCCTTTAAATACAGTGTACTTACCGTCTTATCTGCATGGATCCAGAACCCCTCATTAGGGTATGACTTAGGTTATAAAACTTATCTCATTAAAGTAACCTTCACGCATAATGGTTCACGTTTTCTACCCTTCTGCAGTTTCCTCCAGCGTTAAGCAGATTTTAATAAAAGTGGATTTTTGGCTGTTGAAAATACTCTTTATTTTAAGGGGTCTTCTATTGGGACCGCCCCACAGTGTATTGAGAGCATGTACTCCGCACATTCAATGACTGTCGCGCTCTCTGTCTGCATGTAGAGTTCGTCATCCAGTATGAAGAGAACCACTGGGAACCCGAGAAATGGAAGGAGCTTCTGCGAGTTGCCGGCAGTCAGATTTCAGCCCCCCTAACACTGTACTGCCACATTAACTACCATTTCAGAGTCATCGCCGTCAATGCCATTGGAAGGAGCCATCCAAGCATGCCCTCTAAAAGATATAAGACTCCTCCTTGCGGTAAGGATACCGTGTTACACCGCCTACCGTCCTTGAAACTGTGCTTTACTAACATCTTTTCCCGCCATAATCTGAGGCAGTCCTTGGTTCACCTTGCTCTTATTTGAAGTGTCTATTGTGAGGATTTGCACTGAGAATATTATACAGACGTCTATAAAGGTTTCATAAATTTGAATGCTCTTTTAAGCGAGCACTGTCTCGGGTTATCAATGACTGCATGGTCGTTGTTATGTATGATGTACGTTGGCGGGGTTGGAGTGAAATGGTATTATTGACTGAGACAGATGTTAAATAATTCATATACACATTTGTATAGCTCCTGACAGGAACCCGGAAAACATTAAGATTGAGGGTCACCTGCCACATCACATGGACATCAGCTGGGAGGTAATAAAATAAATGAGAACAATGTTGTTAAATTATTTTAATACACATGCATATATTCATGGTTCGGAAGCAAAAGTAAGGCAAATAACATCACGTGGGGAGACATGAGAGGTCACTGGGACAGTAAAGAAAAATCACAAATGAGAAACTTCTAAGAAGTTTCTAAGAATATCTTAGTTGTTGCTTTCAGACAGCAGTGAGAATAAATGGAGAACAAATAAAGAATTTTGCTTTAAACTGCTGCCTCCAGAGAAGAATATTTCAGTGAGCTCACATTTGTTCCAGTGTTTCAGAAGGGATCTCAGTGTCTCAGACTGAGCTCAAATTTACAGAGATGCTAAAGTCTGCAGTCGAAGATCAGAGAATTCAAATTCCTAGTTTGAATTTAAACATTTCTCATCTAATTATTAGGCCAAATTATCCAAGATATAAATGTTATAGCTCTGTGTATGTCAACTAATGTCTCATTTGTGTCTTTTAATTGCTTCTAAAGAATTTCAGGAGAAACATCTGAGACAAAGGTATTTTGGTAAAAGCTCTAGAACATCCAAGCAATACAGCTTTTGTCTGGGGAGGTTTGGTGTCTTAAATTGAAAAATAATATTCTAATGTTTACTGGCAGTCAAGTATCTGAGCAGATCTTCAATCATGAGCCAGTTTATTCTCCATTTATAAATCAGAACTCCAAGCTTCTTCCTGACATTTTCAGGTTTGTCCTCTGAAGGAAAGCCAAGAGAAGAACTCCAGAAACGAAAAACATGCAAAAATATAACCCATCAGCAAATATCTCATGTACTCCTCCACTCTTTCCAAATGTTCAGTGTTCCAAATGCACAGTAATGTTTGCAAGTGCACTGACCCAGTTTTCCTCTTAATTGCCAGCCTCTGTTGCCGGTGGAACACAACGGTCCCGATTTGGAATACAAACTGAGCTACAGGCTCCTGGGTGTCGAGGACAGTTGGAAAGAACAGATGGTGAAGAGACACTCATTTTTGGTGGAAAACACCCCAACGTTTGTTCCCTATGAGATCAAGATCCAAGCTCACAACAAGCACGGGTGGGCACCGGAACCAAGAGTGGTGACTGGTTATTCCGGAGAAGACCGTGAGTACAACAGTGTGTTAATGCATTCTCAACCTAGACTCGTGGCACTTCCACAACCAGGCAATAATAAACACTTAAGATTCAGAGATTAGTCAGGAGAGAGATTTAATCCACTGTTCGCAGGGATCAATCTTTTCGCTGAGCTTTGTGGATTGGATGACTCTTTGCTAAGCACTTATGTGATTACCATTTGTTTTTAATTTTCCTATGTCTTGCTCCAGTCAACATTCGGCATTGTCTTGAGGATGATGTAGCTGGTTTTCTCTGTGAGAAATAATGATGTCCCTTATATTCCTGTAGCACTCTACGCTATGTACACACAAATGTTTAATTTAGCTGTAGGTTAGATTCTGACAGTTCTGCTTGCAAAAACCCCTTTCCCTCACATGCTTTTATTTCTCTGTGAATAGCTTCATGTTAGTATGTGATTTCTTGGAATCAGTCCGTGTTTCTGTGTATCTAATCGCAATCCATTTTTCTTCTCTGTTGTTCTTGTTACTTGGAAAAAATGGATTGTGTATGAATTTGTGAGAATTACCTTCTTGGAGCTCTTGTTTAGACTGTTTAACCTTAACCTTTGTTTTTTTTCTTTTCTCCCCAGTGCCCTTGGCTGCTCCAGAGAACGTATCTGTGGAGGTTTTAAACTCTACGCTGCTGAGGGTCAGCTGGTCACCGGTACCTCAGGCCTCTATAAGAGGCCATCTTCTAGGACATACGGTGAGTTCCTGACCCTTCTGGTGTCACCACCATTTCAGTACTCCTTAGATGAAGTTCCTGTGGTCCTTAAGTTGGTTGCAGAGGGCAAAGTCATACTGCTACAAGCACAATATTTTAAACTATTACGGTCCTCTTCTAGTTTTTTACAGTGTGCTGCATTTTTCTTTTTTATTACTCTCCCTCACTATGTCTCCGATTTACTCCTGGCACTCTGTTTCTTCTCATTATATATCTCCTCATCCGCCCCCTCTTTTCCGTTCTTTGTTCCACTTTGTCTCTCGCTCCCAGGTGCACTGGTGGCAAACTCAAAGCCTCCTGACCTCTAAAAGAATCCCCTCAGAGAAGCAGTCTCTCACCGTCTCTGGAAACAGGAGTCACACCATGGTGCCAGGACTGAAGCCTTTTTCTGAATATAACCTGACTGTCAACGTCTTAAACAGGAGAGGGAACGGGCCCAGCAGCCGTGCCATCTCTTTCACAACTCCACAGGGAGGCAAGCAGAGCTTTGGCAGTAGACACTTTTATCATTCAAATTCAACGTACTGAGGATTTATAAAGTTCTAGTAAAATTTAGAAAAATAAAAGTTTTCTAAATTGCTTTTTTAAAGCATTTTATTATTGTATTCCAATTTGTTCATGTTATGATTATTTCTTTCCTTTAGTTGACTTATGTAATGTTACATGAGGTGTTTTATCTTGATGAATGCCATTTGACATCTTCCAACAGTTCCCGCCAAACCTCCCATACTAAAAGCCACAAACTTTCAGAAGGACTCCATCACTCTGGTGTGGGCGCCTCCGCATGAGGCCAACGGCTTTCTCACAGGTTACCTGCTGCAATACCAGACAAGTATGACATATAATGTTACACCATGTATCTCAACCAATTTCACAATCCATGTTGTGTAATGAGTTTATCTAAAAATTAAAATTGTCGTTATTTACTCACCCTTGTGTCGTTCCAAACCCCCGTGCTATATTTTTTTTTGTAAATGGAAAAGTTTGAATCTTCATACAACGTTTATCATACAACAATGGTTCATAAAGAAAATTAACTTTCAAGTTTCAAAAATGGCAGAGAAACGCATAAAGGCGCCATGAAAGAAGTTAATGTCGGCATAAGTTCATAGACTGTATGCTCTGTTCAATGCCATTCATTTCAATGTAAGTGAATTATTCAGTCTAATTTGTAAACAAGATAGACCAGTTTATTGAAAAGAACCATTTAAAAAAAAGACTAATTTATCAATCTAAAAAAGTCAGTGTTCAAGTGATCAGCTTAATGAAGAGAATAATTCATTGTATACTTTCATTTTTACCTGTTCTTTACACAAAGGCAAATTTCGTATAGCCAGAAGACTTTATTTTTATTTGTGAGCAACAATTCCTATCGGGCTAACAACACATTGTTATGCACTCCAATATTTAAATCCTCCGGTAATAGTTGAATTTTTCATTGTTCTTGTAGTTAACGAGACCCTGGGAGAGCTTCACTCGGTGAACATCAGCTCACCAGATACGACGCAGTTGGTCCTGCGTGATCTACAGGAGGACAACCAGTATAAGTTCTATCTGAGTGCATGCACGCAGGCGGGCTGCGGGGCAGCCGTCAGCGAAGAGGGAGAAACCGCTGTTGAAGCATGTGAGTGTTCCATGAGCTACAGTAGATCTGCTGTCATAATGCGCTTCTGATTTCAATGGACAGCGAGACAAACAACTGACACAAGTGAAGTTAGCTGTGTTATTATTAGCACTGCCGCGAGGTGTTCTTTTGAAAGTGATTAAGCAGCAGTTATGGAAGTCTGAATCGCTTTTGGCAAGATCTTGTGGCATGCATGAGAATTAGACTGGTGCCAGTGAACTGATGAAAGGAAGGGTGGGTTATATTCATAACTGACAAATGAATGTTGGTCGATTAGTTGGGCCATAATTATTTAACTGTGTTGTTTATTTTTGCATCATAGTGTTGATTTTTTTTGTAGACCACGATTTTAAGAATTGCACATTTCTTTCTCATTCTTTGCCCAATGGATTTGTTACAACTGGTCTGTTCTCTTATCAGCCAACTTTTGTTTCTCATGAACTAGTTACTTTGCCTGAATATGCATTTCCAGAAGTTTCTGCAATCTCAGCTGAGACTTCAACAGAGCGCTGTATGTATCACATGCTGTTGTAGCTTTGTGCAGTTTAGTTGGTCGCAAATTGTTATTTGTTTCTTTTTTTTTTTTGCAAATGTAACCTTTGCAAGCACAAAAATGGCTTCTGCCATGACATCTGCATTTTTTTCTTCAGTGACCTTTAAATGCAGCTAAATGCTAATCTTTAAAACTACTGTATCTCCGCATTAGCTTGTGGTCGCACAGTCTGATGTAATTTAGGAAACTTTAAAATGTTGTGCAGATTTTATGGAGTTTTTTTACATGAATATATTTTTTTAATGTACTGTCTCTTTAAGATGGGTTTTCAACATATGACATGACATCATCTGAGTTGAGTATGTACCAATAGATTTATTTTCATAACCTTTTGGTTAGTGATAGAA
>JAZGTK010014630.1:0-13623 GCA_036877625.1 Ambastaia sidthimunki
TGGACTGAGACTAATTAGATCTCCATCACTCACTAACTCAATTACAACGTTCAGGCTTTTGAGAACAGTACAGCATAAAATGGATCAAAGAGCCAAACAACAAAATTAGTGGCAGATGCACGAGAAAAACATTATGATATAAATTAGCTGATTTGACTGTTCAGATTGTCAGCAACTAAACCACCTGCAATCTTATTACAGAAGACCCCTCACAAACAAATCTTGTGTTGGTGACAGGCCGGCACCATTTGAAAACAATAGCACAGCATCAGGTTATGGATGGCCCCTCTCTCTCTCTCTCTCTCTCTCTCTCTCTTGTACATTGTAACTGCTTGCCCAGCACACTGTTGATTTCCCTCGGGCACACCCAGTGTTCCCATTTTTATTGTTATGGCCTATTAAATTCCATGATGGAGAGGCCAAGTTGGGGATGGCATCTGTTCCGCCGGCCGTCCCAGATGGATACTTGCGCCAAGTTAACCAAAGCAGACGATTTCTGCAGAGCTGAATATATTTGTGGAAAAGGTCAGATCGATTTAGGAATCATTTATTGTCTCCTTTAATGTCCCGTTCAAGGCTGTTGGCCTTTTTCCATCCTATATTACATCAGGGCCCCAGTGAACTGTGGAGGGCTGGGGTGAAATATCCTGTTTCAGAGTGGTCTCAGTTATCTGACAGTGAGTGTTGTGTGGTAGAACACAGAAGATTACACTTGGTTGCTTGTTTTGTTTGACAGGGCAGATAAAAGCTACAGTGAAATCTATAGGCAACGGAATTACAGTCAGTCTGTCAGTAATAATTTTAATTTTGTTTTGTCACACAAAGCTATTGTATGACTTCAGAAGACTTAAAAGTCAGCTGGACTTCCAAGTAAGACTACTTAATAATACTTTTATGGAGCTTGAAAGCTCCAGTCCCCATTCACAATAACTGCTTGAAAATACAGCAACCAGCAAATTATTTAGAATTTCTCTTTTTGTGTTACACGCAATGCAGAAAATCATGTTTAGAATGACATGATGGTGACTGGATGACAGAAATTTCATTTTTTGTTGATGTGAGGTGAGCCTTGATGGCAAATGTATAAAAAACTGGCAAATACTTGAGGCACACAGATAACATTTGTTATTTTAACGTGCTTTTTGGTGTTCTTTAGAGAAAGTTGAAGGTTAATTAAATTAAACAGAGAAAAAAAACAAAAAAGATTCTTTATATCATCATTTTCAAGTTTTGTGTTCCGTAGTATGATGAAAGAATTTCCTTTTTTTCTCTTAATTATGAAGATTGTGGTTTAATAGGCCCATCAACAATAATTAAGTCAACAAGAAAAAGTGGATTCATTCCAACTTGTTGGCCAGACACATCCCACAACTATAACCCTGGTATTATTCCAACACTGGGAACAAAGCTACCATTTATGCTTATCTGGAAGACCTTCTCCTTAGTGTCATTTCCATCTCAATGATATTCCATAATAAAGAACCAAACAGTAGAACGGGAATTACACAAGCTGGGATTTTGAGGGATTAAGCATCGCAATGACTGACATTGGTAAATGTCAGCACAACAGCACAATTTAATATTCAAAACAGTCAAATTAATCAAATTTCTGTATAACAAAGGAAAACTAAGCCTGCAGCATCTGGTCCAGCAGATAAAGGAGGGAGGGAGCATAAGTGCTCGGCTCTTTATACAACATCTTATTAACCTTCCCGCTGCCATTCTCATGAATTTCACACGATTAAAGCTGCAGTTTGGATGGAGGGATGGAGGGAGGGATGGAGGTTGGGGATGGGTTGTAGGTTGGGGTGATAGATCAGGTAGGACAGCATGAATCGGTTCAGGTACAGTGGCACGTGCTGCGAGCAGGTGGAGATTTGTATCTCCATCGAGTTTGGGCATTAAATTTGTCATTTAATTACCTGCTTAATTTCCAGAGAATAAACGTTTTCCCGCCGCATCAAGCGCCACCTTATCTACAGGCAGCCGGCACACACAAAATAGCACATCGCTGTCTGTTCCTGAAATATCTCTGGCACAATTAAGCTTTGACAAATGTATTATTCCAAACACTGACCGAGCTGATGAGACAAAGGATCCAACACGACAAGCTTCTGTGATGTACGGTTGCCTCAGCTCCATGATGTCACCAGCTCAGTGAAGATCTCTATGAGAAATGCCACGGGTACGACTGTTCCGTTTATCATTCCGGCAAACGCTGCCGTATTGACGCACGGGCATTACTGGATAAATAATTGCTGGTGGTTTGCGTGCTCAATCCGATACAGGTCCTGGCATCTGGACAACCGACATGCAAAACAAACAGCGGAGTACCTACTTCCAGGGCCAGCTGACTGTAATGCAATATTCACAGAGGAGACTTTAGTGAATGGGTCGAATCCATCAATCTAACAGCCCTGGGAATCGCTGCTAGCCTAATGGGCCCACCCAATGTCAAAAGGAACACATTAGCTTGGCTGGTGTTACATAAACTCTCTAAATGGATTATTAAATATCAAGATGGGGAGGAGTACAACGCTTTTGAAATTTAGGCCCATCAGATGCAGTCGTTCTCTTGGGGATTGTCTAGGTACACATGAGTATTATCCTACGAGAACTTATGAGCTTGAGAAAATCCACAGGCCCCATGCATGTGCCAAACCTAACGCTAAGAACAAGGCAAACAGTGGCAGATGGTTTCCAAAAAACAAAAAAATGCGTTAGAGGTTTTGTACATAGTGGTACGCAAGTAAACGTCCCACGTGAGGGATCTTGTGTTTTAAGCGAAGCTCGTGTTTAAAGCCTGAGGGGGTTAAACGAATGGAAAGCAAAGCTGCTGAAATTGAAGAAGAGAGAATACAGGCATTTAAAATCATTTATTCTTTAGGTCAGATCTTATGATGACAAAACATCAATGTGTATTCTGGAGACCCTACGTGCGTTTAAACTCAACAGAACACAGCTGCATGTTCATGGACGATAGATTGAGAGGTCATAAACATTAAAGGCTGTTATTAGTGCTTGGTGAACATTATTAAAACCAGTTAAAATCAAAATTTAATCTTGCGTGCTGAGTGGCACGAATGCCCACCATTAAAAGAAACTATGCCCGTAATAAAAAAACATACAAAAAATATGACATGACTTGTGCAGAGCTCGAATCACAAAGCTTAGAATAGAATTTAGTGAAATAAATATCACGTGTCTTAGAAACATGATCATTTCCAAAGTATTTAGTGATTTATAAACAGCCAAAAGAACAAAAATGAATTGCCTCAGATAACATCTCCCTCTCAAGCAACAGAACTCAACACTTTTCCTAATGATCTGTGTCTATTCAGAGGAAGCCAACATCAATACAGGGTTACACAAGCTAGCATTTTCCCAGAGTCTGTCTGAATTTACCAAAACCTTGCTCTCTGCCTCATTGTCTTCCTCCTACATAGACAGCTGCCTTCCATGCCAGAATACAAACTCAATAGAAGTGACAGATTTGGAATGCTTTATCTGAAATAGGCAGGTAATCCACGTCTTACAAATAATGCTACACATGCAAAATGCACAGAAGACTCAGATCAGGAATTCAAAAAATGACTTGAGGAACAACACAATACTCTCAAGATCAAACCTTTTACTAAAAGTCCGTTTTTAACCATTTTAAATGTTGATCAATGCATTTCAATATTGAATGAAATGTATATTTATAATTTATACCATTTCTCCTTTGCCTGACATTATTATTTTACTTGGTTTGCTGAAATGCATTATGGGATTGACTTTGTCCCTGCAAAGGACGTCAATCCCATAATGCATTCTGCCTTTTATGTTTAAACAAGGTATCTTAGAAGGCAGCATAATTAAGTTGCCTACCATTTGAAACAGCCTTTGCATGCTCATTATGATATAAAATACTGCCTACAAAATTGGAGACAGCTCAGTAGGTTTTGGAACAGAGTGCCAGTGTTGCCTTTATCCACCCCAGCCCTCTAAGCCACCCCATCTAACACGAGCCCCCAACCAATACATCAGGCTGCCATGCCAGCCACAGGGGCTGGGAATACACTACAGGCACACACATCAAACAGCTTGGCACATAAACAAATCTACTGTTGGCAGTGCTGCTTAATACAGAAGTAAATCAAAAACAACCATGAGAAACACAGAACTATAACTGTTAACTGTGAAAACACTATTTTTGTGAAATTATCCCATTCTATGGAGATCTAGATGAGTTATACCCAGATAAATAAACAAATTACCCCTTATAAATTTCTTTCCCCCCAGTAACAGTCTGTGTGATTTTACAGAGAATAAACTGTTTGTGGTAATGAGCAGTTTTGTAAAAGCACGGTTACATAAACTTGGCTGTACATCCCCGGTGCAAGTGAGGAAAAAACAGACTTGTGGAGCGATGCGGATGTAATGGGGTGTTTTTAGGACAAATGCACAGATGGCATTTAAGAAAACAGAAAAGATGCAGATAAACTAACAGATAAGGGAGTAAAAAGAAAACATTTGGGTTTGACGAAAAAGCCAAGTTGCTAAAAATATTGCCTCTGCTCTTAAAAGCCCTGTCCATAATTACATAACATGCAGATGTTAACACTTTCTTAGAACATCAAAGCCAGAGTTTAACCATGCATGCACTAAGCAAACATGTCACACCACAGTCAGCTGTCTAAAAATAGGACTTTATATAGTATGTACCTACTTCCAGGCATGTTCACACCAGAAGTAATAAATGTAATGATTACTATAAACACAAAGTATTTAAAAATCATTCTAATTCTAGAATTCGAGGTAATAGCGCTACAACTATAATAATAATAATCAAACAATAAAAATTAATAGAACATTATGGTCTGTGTGAACACTCATGTAGTTACAATCATAGATATATAGATACCATTATACTTTACCATTAATTTATATGATATATTACATGCCCAACAGTGTTTTTAACGAAATACAATGTGTCTGTTAAATGAAAAAATTATGTACTTATGAAATTTACTAGCCTGGACACACTGGGCTATGCCAACCAGCCACACCTTCACCCATTGGTGCACATTGACTTCCAAGTTGTTGCAGCCAGCCAATCAGATGAGAGATTGCTGTTTTGAGAACACACTCGTTTTCATTTTTGTATGCAATGTACATCAGGCATGTAAACAGACCTTTGTCTATCATATTAGCAGAAAAACCTGACTATTAAACTGACCGCGGTGTAATTTTAACTCACACAAAAACAAAAACTAAAGCACATGTCTGAAGTCCACTGTGGCTCGCTGTGTGAACACAAATTATCTGTAGTGAAATTAAATTAAGAAAGAGAATTAAAGCCACATGTGTGTCAGATCTTTTGCATGTAGTGGGTGACAGTGATGGTGAGTTTTGGTGAAACAGGTTAATTGAACTATAATTCACTGCGGGAGCAGCATCAGCTGGAAGATTCTGCATCAAACAAAAAGAATGAGATGCATTCCTGCACCAAGTGGCTGATTTGAAATAATGATAACGGGTTTAAGTTCAGAGACAGTGAGAGAGAAGGTCATTGAATCTGCTAAGGGTGCAAAGAAAGAACATTTGTAGGTTAAAAGCACTGCAACAGACAAATGAAAGACCCACATACAAGAGAGAGAATTGTCACAGACAATTGCTGTCCATTATTCAATGTTTTTTATTACTGTACTTGAAGACATGCTGGTGACTCT
Source organism: Ambastaia sidthimunki (assembly GCA_036877625.1). Classification (NCBI taxonomy): domain Eukaryota; kingdom Metazoa; phylum Chordata; class Actinopteri; order Cypriniformes; family Botiidae; genus Ambastaia; species Ambastaia sidthimunki. The sequence goes on from JAZGTK010014630.1 coordinate 5,715, forward strand.
TGATTGAACAGAAATGCTTTATTTCTCTTCCTTCAACATCATCTGCATCAGTCACTCGAATTCATTGGTTAAAAGAAAGAAATAATGAAAGCAATTAAAGGGGCAAATATAGCCTTGTGTTTAAATCTGTATTTGCTGTAATGTTGTTATGACTAGTAGCTAATGATTCCTGGCAGTTTCCTTTGAGATTAAATACAGAATTCTTTCCATTTTGTAAATACTTTAAATGTTGCTTTTAAACAGGTAACATACAGGAAGTGATGTCATTTCATTTGATTTCGGGTTGCAACTGTTTTATTAAACATAACATGCTACAGTCAATTTTTATGAGATATACTGTATCTGAGAACGACATTTTAAACCAATATGTGTGGCACCTGATCTGGAAAAACTTTAATTAAATGAATTGAACAAAACGCATGGACATTATTTTATACTGTATACAATGTGATGTTATGTAACAGGCCCACCACAAACAAAAAAAAAACAAACAAATGAATTGATCATCACATCACAACCACTCAGTCACACTTGTGTGACTAATGCTAAGCCGTGTTCTCCTTTTTCCTGAAGCGTTATGCTAGTCTTGTCAGACTGACTTCATTCTGAGCGTGATAATGCTTAGTGAACATAGCGCTAGTACCTGCAGGAGGTTTGGGCTTTAGGTTTGTTTTGCTAACATTAAAAGTCTCCATGTTTTATGAGTGTTTCGGTGTGTGAAGTCCAAGTTCAGTAACCACCAGAGGCCATAACAGTAGCAGATAATATACTGCCAATAGCTCCATATCCTTCATGTTGCTTTGGTAAAAAAAGCCCTCAGAGTATAAGAGCTTCATACAAGCCTACACCAATCGATACATTCCACTTAGTTTTCCACAAGTCCTCAGGCATCATGGCCATATTGGCCAACCAACTGTAAAACTGCAAATCCCAAAACTGCAAATCCCATAATCCAATGCTTTATCACATGGCTTCTAATTGGGGCCAGTTCACAGATCTTCTGAAAGATCTACAAGCTCATAGTTTCACATTCCACTGACATTCTAGTCACTGTTACCTGAATATCCTTCTTGAAGTGAGAAATAGCCTTCTTCATCATCATCATCAGGGTGCGTGGCTCGTCCTTGGAGACGTTCGCTTAGATCCAAACCTGTTCACCTTCATATCTGCTCGTGTTCCTCCTCTAGGCTATTCAAAAACAGCCGGGAGAAAATTGAGCTGTAACTCATCCAAACCTCCGAGCCTGAGAACAGGTTGGAGAAACCAGTTAGACTGATTATAGGGTTTCTTGCCAAGATTGGGTTTGTGGGCTGGTTCACTTACTGTGCATTTGGTCCCTTGACCTCTACACAAGATGTGTCATAAAACTGAGGGACTGAGGTAAAAGCACACAGAGGTGAATAGGGGTTATATACCTTCCCTTTTGGAACATGAACATTTCAATTCATTACAGAAAATGTAATATGACTATAAATAAAGCAACTGGGTTAATGCATCTATACATTTATAACAAATAAGAGACAAGGTTTTGTTAAACTAACAATGATATAAAACTATACAACATATTATTGAAATGTATTTAAATAGCATGTTTGTTAAATGGGCAACCTGGAATGTTAAAGGTAATGTTGCCACAAACCAAAAACCTGTCCCCAGACTTTTTACAAAAACTGTTTTGACACAGAATACTGAAATATATCTTTAAAAAAACCTTTTCAGAAATATCTTCAGAAAATGAGTTGCCCCCCATTGAAGCATACACTTAAAAGACGGGCTGTAAACCAAAAAGGCGGCCTCCGGAGAAATCAGATTTGCATAAACACAAAACTATGTGCGTCTGAAAACATAAACTGCAGCGAGACAGACCCGTCCAGATTCGTAGACGAAATATATAGGATCATCTGCGAATCAATACCATCTTTTACCATTAACATCCTAAACGTTCTGTGTGCTATTGCTTTCAGCTTATTACAAAGATGTTAGCTTGTCAGGCAGCACGATGGTAGTCGTTACCACCCCTGAGGTTGCAGGAATCAGAGCATGCGTGCGATGGGCACACAGCTTCTGTCAGTGTGTACAATTACACCGAATACAAAACGTCCCGCTCCCTAATTAGCCATATTGATTAACGCAGTTTCTCTCCAGTGAAAGCCTCACTATACATCCGTAAAACACTCTTTGTCCTCAAGAACGGTAAGAATTATAAGTACTTTTCATCCAAGGCCTCTCAGTGGTGGCTTGTGTTATGGCAAATCATCACCTTTTAGAGTTCGTGCAGGCAGAACCGCACATTCAAGGTCAAGTCTAATTTGATAGGAAGGTACTTTTAAATATTCATTGTTGACCCCGGGAGTTTTTCTTTGAGCCGTCTCTCCCCTGAGACGATTGGTCCTTGTTAGTCCTCCCTGCTTGAATGGGGTAAATGACTGGCAATGCTGTTTAGCTTCGGGCGTGAATGAAAGAAGGCTATTGGGGTAGAACTTTAATAACATGACAGGAAAGAGGACTAAGCATCACTTAAAAGTGTGAAATCAAAAGGAGTCCGCCAAGGGCTTTAGACCACGTTAAGGGATTTTACGTGCATTTTTTCTTCCATGAGCAATTTGCATTTAAATTCAGGGAGGTTTCAGTACCAATTAAGATTTGGCCCAGGGAGACCTTTTTATTTTATTTTATTGATGCGTTTAACAGCGTGCAATAGTTTTAACAGTGCGTTTAACACCTGGAGTCATGTTCCTGGCCTGGCTGTCCTTTAAGCAAGACATGGGGGCTTTATTGGAAAGTTTCAGGGCAGCGAACATCTCTTTAAATGGCACTAAATGGCAATAAACCCCAGTAGACCCTAACACAGCTTATACAATGGCAATCTTTTCTGACCTTTCTCTGAGAAGCTTAAGTTACATAAGCCTGCAGTGCTATAGTAGAAGCTATAGAATCTGTGTCAACAAAAGACGTCTATTTACAAAGAGAAATGTATTATTCCGCATACTAAACTCCATATGTGAAATTGTAATGGATTTCACACGCACACACTTTATATGTCTATGTATGTATCCCTTTATGGAAAGATTTTTTCATGGGTGTCCAACTGCATGTTCATTGTTGCTGTTAATTGTTGTTTTCAAATATTGCAATATATCTAATGAGAGAATGTAGTTATTAAACCATTTATTCCCTCACAGTTGGCCCCTGGCAGTAACCTTGTTTTTTTCTTTTATGCACGCGCACACACACACACACACACACCTTTCTGCAAAAAGCACAGTATAAAATTTCAGTATGAGAACTTGCCAAGACCCTGGTTTTAAGAGAGGCGGTTACATACCTCCTACAAACAGAAAGAATCAGAGGTTAACGGTTACGGTATATTAAAATAAAACTGTAAAAATATCTTTGGCAGTGGATGCCATAAAAAACATACACAATGTCCTGGATTGTTATGGAAGCAGTGATGTTCTCAACTCATCGGGATATTCCCGCTTCCTGGATGTGACTTGTAGCTTACTGCTCGCTAAAGAGGTCACTGCACTAACAAAGCCTGAGCTCACTGCAGTAACTTCATTGTCAGGATCCATTGACATCAGGTTAGATGCAGGAGCTAATCATCATGGTTGTGGGTTGACCTTCCCATCTCACCCTACGTCTCAGTGTTGCTCTGTCCTGTCTCTTCTCCTCTCTAGTGCCTGTATCCACATCTTCTCATCTGTGTCTCCACAACTCATTACTGTAAGACCCACAGAAAAAATAATTGCTCAAAGGTTGCTCTCCACACCTCAGGAGACTAAATAGAGTTCTTAGCTGTTTCACTTAAGTATTATTAACTTTGTCTCAGATTCCTCAAACATTCTTTAAGAGAAATAAAATAGTTACAAATGAGAACTGTTGAGGTGCAATTAGGGTACAAAGCAATAAAATGCTCGGATAATGTGGTATTAGGAGAACTGATGAAAAATCAGTTTTCAACATTGTTTAACTTTCTATTAAAATGCTTGTGGAGTCACATACGAGATTACTAAATATCTCAGGAGGAACATCCTAAACGCAGGAGACCTGAACAAAAGTTAAACAACCGAGTTGCTCCCTATTTTTAGAAGAAACAATTAAGATGTTAAAGAGATTTAGAGATATTATATCCCATGGAGAGCCTGCATGATTTTTGCAGCATTTTCTACTCAGTTATCCTTTCTTAAAAAAGCTGTTAGACTCAGTTAAACTCTACTTTGCTCCTTCTGTTTTAAAACACGTCATTAAACCAGCTTTGCTAACTGCATGCGTGTTGGAAGGACTGTGCCATCACGCATCTGTGTTGGTATGTATGGGATGACACCGTCTCTCTGGCTCAGCATTGACCCACATTTACCAGCATCGCTGTTCTCATCTGTCCCTCACACAGACGTTGCATAACACTGCAGCTCTTCCTGCTCTCGAATGTTCCACTTTTGCATGGGCTCCAATGCATATAAAGTACAGCAGTGCATGTTGACATCTGCACTCATGCATGTTTGTGGGAGTGCTGGGCTCATTGTTCTGAATAAAAAAATATACATTACATCAAATATTGCATCAAATATACATCCACAGCTTAATGTATGTACTGACCACAATAATAGAAGCAACTACATTTTGCCACACGTAATGCGTTTTATGCACTAACTAAAACAGGTTTTAATTATGATGGGCAAGTAAACATAGCTACCCCACATCCTAAACTTTGCACAGCCCACTAATCCAGCGATTTTCAACCACAGGTCAGCACATCCCTGGAAATACTTTCATTTTTTCATTTTGCTTTGTTAAACCTGTAATAATATTAAAAAATTCAAATAATACATTGTGACAAATCACAAAATAAATTGCACAAGGGTGTAATTTCTGCTTTGAAAAAAAAAGACAAACAACAATGTGTGTAGTTTAAATTTGTGTGAATGAAATACTGCCAAATACAGTATGTTACAGCTTCCAGTAAACAATGAAATGAGAAATCTTTAGCCTCTAAACTTCATCGTTGTATAAACAGGGAATGTTTTTAATAATGATCCTTAAGTACCATCATATTTACCTTCAAGGATTGTCTCTGTTTGTGTTAATGAATACAAATTTAAATGTTTAAATGCTGTTTTCTTTTCAAAGAACCTTCTATTGTTGCATTCCTGCGAAGAATCCGTGTATTTATATAATAAACACTGCCCCATAGTGGCCAACAGTATATAACATCCTCAAATTCTACCCTATTGTTCTTTCTGATGGTATTTCCACTATACACAAGCTTTCATCCATAAAATATTTATTAGCAATTCGAAGCTATACCATGTGATAACATGGTATAGCTTTGAATTATGCTTGACTACAAAACGAAGTTAATTTCTGGTTCAACTCATGCAATTAAAATTTAAACTACAATGTCATCATAATCATCATCTTACAACCCACTTACTTCTTACTTTCTTGTTCCACCCATCGACCTGTGCCCTGCATCAAATACAATGTAGCACAAAAAATTCATTTCGTCCCAACATAAGATCATTAGAGTTGCATGATTAAGACTTGATTTTGTGGGAACGCTCAATTTTACAGTCAGTGCACATGCAAATTTCCCCATGGCAAAGTGGTGTGAAACAGGTCTGCCCTGTTGGTGTGGTACAACACACTCATCATAACCACACTGAAAGAAACCAAGAAAGCGAGAGAGAGACACCGAGAGACAAAGAGGGAGAGAGAGAAAATGGGATTCTAATAAGTCAGCCATCCAGAACCACACAGATGCCCTGGGGATGAGCCAGGGCACACACTCACCCGATACTGTTTATTCTTTCATTTCCACAGGTTAATGGCTGTTTCCTTTATAAAACCCTAATTTCAATCTCATAAGGTGATTTAATGAGGCATTTCTGAGTCTGACTGACACATGCAAAGGCATTTTAAAGGTAAATGTCATTTTTACATACTTAAACAGCTTGAGACGTGTGAAAAAGACTCTCTGGCCTGCTGAGATTAAGTTTGCACCATTTTATCATGATTTGGAGACATCTGACCTTCTTACATACTGATCATATAATACATAAATATATAAAACATTGAAGTTACTCCCATTATAATTCTAGTAGCAACCTCCCTTGGAGGCTGAATTTCCCTTTTCAGAGACTTTTGACATTCGATGGGGACCAAATGTCCCCACAAGCAAGGCTGTAACTCCTGGGATGAATGGTGGGAATGATTCTAAGAGCACAAAGGTGCAGAGGGGCCCAAAACAATTCCAGCAGTATTGATATAAGGGTGCCCAGAGCAATAAACAATCAGGGGACCCATAATTCCTAGCTACAACCTCGCCCATATGGAGAGTAAAACCTGAAATCACCTACATTGTGGAGACCAGCAAACAGGGTGTTGAGTATGACAGCTCTTCTCGTTAGTTCTGACCTAGACACAGAAAGAATGTTAACATCATACTAACAATTCAGAATTGTTTACCATATTTCAATAAAAATGACAGTTCTAGATCTGCATAAGTAACTACTGCTCATCGCTGTTCTCATCCCTGGAATCGCTCCAAGCTCCCTGAGATTCTGTCTCAAACAGTCTACAAATGACACATACCACCAATAAACCATTTGTCTTCGTATCAGAGTGTGTTGTTGTTGTTGCTTTTCAAAGTGTGTCCCTTTTTTTCATCTGGCAAGAAGACACATGGCACAAGAAGCACTGAGTCAGCGAAACGTGGCGCTCGATGCCATCCAAAAAGATGTCCCTGGAGACCTCAAACGGCTAGACAACAAACACAACAACAACAAGAACTGGGACACTCATCTCTCACAAACCGTGAGCGAGTCAGTAGATAACGAAGCTATTGAGAGATAAAGATTGTAAAGGAGCAGAGAGAAACCGTGAGGGGTTGCGGAGTTGAGAAGTGGGGGTACAAGAGTAAGTAATCATTACGAAAACGAGTGACAGTGTGGAAACAACAAAGAATGGAGAAGCATCGCGTGGAACAGAGCTGCGTGGCCCCTTCAAGGTCGACTCCTCGCGGTACGTGACGTGAAAAAATGAGCTAGCGAAACGACAACGCAATCCCCACTCGCAACAGGGCTCCGTCGGGTCGGCTGTTGGCGTATTTTGCCTTGACGAGTTTCATTTATTAAGTAGAGGGCTTTCGTATGCAACACGGTAGCCAGCAGTCACCTTTTGAGCATCCCAATTAACTCCTCTCTAATTGATGTTGGACGTATTAAAGTTAATGAGGCAGCGGCCCATCTGTTGAGGAGGGGAAGCGGAGATGATGTTGTCATTGATGGGGCAAGCTTGAGCACGACGCGGTAAGGACAGGGTTCTGGGGAACAGGCTTAGCAGAGTACAAGAAGACAAAGAGCTGCCTGGCAAGCGGGTTCCATAACATCAGCCCGTGATGATCCTTCACTAAGGCTCTCATGCATTTTTACGAGTTTCATATATCAGCTATATGAGTCTATATACTGGATGTATGACACAATGAATGATTCACAGGCTCTGAACAGCTCAGTACGTCTAATAAATAATACATCTAAATTTTACAGATATACACACTCTGTTCTGCTCTCAATTAAATTTTAATCAAGGTGACGGTGGTCACACCGTGGTGGAGACGGCAACGTAGATATCAAAAATCTCTTCAAATCTCTTTCTCACTCGTTTCTTTGTTGTGGTTTCACCTCCCTGTGCATATCAAAGAGAAATATTTCAGACCAACTGAAAGTCTCACGGTTTGTGCGTCTTTGTGTGCATGTGGCCGCAGTCGCAGTGATATGAATGCGTGTGCTAATGCAAGAGAAAGGGGGGACGCAGGGGCAAAGGTAATAGATGCTGATGAGTATGTGTGTAAAGGATGGAGAGAAAGCAACCGAGCTATGTTAGCTATATGCCACAATGACCACAATGA
>JAZGTK010014631.1:0-13623 GCA_036877625.1 Ambastaia sidthimunki
TTTCACTGTAAGAGGTGTGTGGGGAAGTGGCCTCATGTTTAACCTTGTCGTAGCGTTCTCTGCCTTCCAGAAACAGCTGCTCACCATTCTGATGACCTTGCAGAGAGAAGAGAAGCAAATGGCCAACTTTATCTCTTACTCTCTCTCTCTCTCTCCCTCTCTCTCTCTCTCTCTCTTCATTCTTCATTCTATTTAGTATGAACGGTATTGTGGGGGATGATTAAATAAGACTATTATATTCACAAATCTCACTGTCCTCTGTTCTATTATATTTTTTGGCAACCATTAATCATTAAATGGTGATCAAGTGATAGAGCAGTGTATCATGTCCGGGCATATATCCAACACACATTTTGCATTTGGATCACAGTGATGAAAAGATGCAGTGCATTCCCGGTATTCCAAAACTCGGTAGCATGCAGCATCCTCCAAAACCTTCCACTCAGGACCAACCCACAACATCAGAAACGCAGAGATTTTTGGGGTGCGCCATTACCTCATTTGCATATTTGTTTTTTCGGAGTCCTAAAAACAGCACAGACAATGTGTAAATAAACAACAGTGCTATCAGTGGGCACAAATATTCCTGCCACAGTATTCTACAGTTCTTTTATTAAACTGTGATCTTTCTCCCCCTCGGGCTGTTTTTAAACTGAAATATTAGAGAAATTGATTATCCAGCATTTCTCGCACAATTCTCTCCATCTCTTTTCTCTTGCATGCCTCTGTGTTTCTTTACACAGCTCTGTAAACCTCAGTCTGAAGATTAAAGCTCACGATCTCAATACACACACACACAAGTACGAAAAGGACAAATCCTTTGAGGGCAGACAGAGGAGCAAGAGGTAGTGGGGGAGGAAACATCCTCTCTTGTACACTTTCCCATCTCTCTCTCTCTCTCTCTCTCTCTCTCTCGCTCTCTCTTTCTCTCTCTGTCTCTCTCTGCCTCATCCTCGAGGAGCGCGAGGTAAGGAGGAGGTAGAGCGCTGTGCGAACAGAATCCATGAGGCAGTTGAGATGAGCACATCAGAGCTGAAGTCAGAACAGAGCGCAGATGTCCTAACATGCCTCCCCTGACATAGCACAGCTACCTTCAGCTGAAGGTAAGTCCCAAGAGATGAATGAATGAAGTGGAGCCGGGTTCTGACGACTGTTACTGAGCCCAACTGCGTGAGTGTTTGTGAGAGGTCCTGCATGCAGTCATAATTAAATGCTTCTAATGTCATCTGGCCCCCTTGAGAAGGACTAATGCTGGAAGAGAAGAGATCCATGCTGCATGCTGAGAAGCAGGGAGCCAGAAACAAGGGGGTGGAAGGATTATCCCATCAATGACCTCTGTCCCATGGAGACTGCACACATCTGCTAGTTATCCATAGTTTCACCCAGCTGATGCATCTAAATGTATTTAAAATACATGTTTAGGGTTTAGCCAGTGTAGCTATTGTGAGGTTGTGAGTTATTGCAGTAGTGGTGAGCGTGGAGCTGCGTGTGAGGTGCACATGTACTTTAGTGCATTGCAGGAGTTTTATAAGCATGCTTGTGGTGTTGCAGGAAAACTTGCAGAGGAGCAGAGTGAAGCATGCTTGTCATGGGGATTGTCTTTATACATGCGCGAGTGCATTCGTCTGGCCAGAGGGCAATATGATTGCTCAGAGGTCACTCTTTTATAGCTCAGGACACTTTATTGTTGTAAATAAAGAAACTCTTTTGTAGCAAATGTTACTCCTACAATCACTCAGAAGAAATATATAGAAATTAGACCTAGAATCGTAATAGAAAATATAATTGTTTATATACAGTATTGAGCTATGAAAATAATGCAGAGTATGCCCAGATAATTTGGAGAAATAACTTTTGATTACAGACTTTGGAATGTGAGCAAATCTGAGTCATTGCTAAGACCTCTTTGAGACCTCTTTTTTGATTAACTTCTTTGGAGACGTGTGTGAGATTACCTTGGCTTGTTACTCAGGAGAAAAGTCAGAGAGCTGTCTCCATTTTACCTCATGTCTGGAAGAAACAATGGAGACATTAACAGTGAAAACAGCTCTCTCTCTCTGAGTTAACAATTTTAGGTAGAAACGTTTCCCTAACATTTCCATTAAGTAACAAAAACGTTAAAAATGTTATTTTGAATGTACTCGGATCGTTCAAAATATCCAGTTTTTTTTTTCATATTTTTATAGATGTATCAATATTTTTGCTTGGTTATAAGAACATTATTCAAACACAATTTTTATTAAATTAATTAATTAAAACATTTACACTAACAAATTAACAATAACATTTTTGATATATGTGATACGTAACATTAAAAAAAAAAACATTTTTGTGAACTTTGAGATAACTTTTAGAGAACATTAACCAACGTTCTGAGAATGTTTCCTTTCAGATTTTTCGATTGTGTGTGTAAAGAATATCAGTTGTTTGCATGTGTATGTGTTCATCTTGCTGTGTGCCTGAGACTGACTGGATTATAGTGGCATATGAGAACACACTTTGACAGAGCGAAAGCAAGGGAGAGAGTCTAGTTTTAAAGCTCCAGTAGTGGTGTACAACAGTCAGAGGGAGTTGTATTGATTCTCTTTGATTCTCCGTTACAGGGATATTAGTCTTCTCGCCTGGGGCTGCAGCTACAAACTGCTCGTATAGAGAGATTTGCCCACGTCTAGCCTTTCTGGTCCTGTCACTTAAAGTCTCTAGATAACTCAACATACCCTATCGCACACCAGCGCTGGGAATCAGGAAGCAAAAGCAGCGAGGGCTTCATATAGGAGAAGATAATAAATGGCAGTCCAATCGTAGCTATAAAGAGAGGGTATGAATTTTTCATAATATCTAACCGTTTGCGTCCAGCTTGCATAAATGCTAACAAATGTAAAATAATGCGGTAGGGTTTTACTTTACCTACAGTCATTTTGAATTTAAATATGTTTTTCTGTAATGTTTTATGAATTTTTAAAACAGACGTGGTGGGTGTGATGGGGGAGCACATGGAATGGCGAAAGCTTTACTTTTTAGCTTTACTAGCCCAGTAAAGCTTTACTAATATTAATTATGTTGTGCATAAATAATTAATGTGATCTTGTACTGTTTTGAATGTCCCACGTAACCCACTGATCTAGAGATCAGGTCAGTAGTGGAGTATTTGCACATTTTATATGAAATTGCTTATTTCAAATCAACGTACTGCAACAGTATATTTTTATTAAAAACTTTAACTGCACAGTGAATTGAGGTAGAATTAAGTAAAAATAACCTCCAGTGGATTGTCACTCATTGAAACACATAAATGAAATACATTAAAGACACGATTGCAGTTGCCTCCTTTGTATCTGATGCATGCTTGCTATGTGAGTATAATCAGCTGTGGTAAAATAATGGGGAAGTACATGACCTCTATGCTTTAACCAAATTATTTTATATAACTATCAGGGTGTTTCAGAATAGGCCTGTCATTAAAGTCTCTGGTCGCCATGAAACAACTGTTTCTGATAGCGACTTTTGACTCAGTTAACTTCATGAGAATTCATCCCTTTATCAGCAAAAATGGCGCATCTCAACAAAGCCCATTACCTATTTGCCTACTGCCAATTCCACTGGCACCTTGAGGTATAGAAATAATTAAAGTATACATTATTTATGCTATGTATATTAAGCAAAGACTACTTCTCTTTAAAAAGAAAAAAAAGATTAGCCACGAAGCAGAAACACTGTTCTTGTGTTTCTGCTTTTCAAGTTGTGGTCCGACATGAAAAACCCTTTTGAAGGGAAATTGTTCTGGAAAAGTCAGAGTGATCTTAGACTTGACATTTGTGGTGAGTGCCCTTACTTAACTTGAGATTGAATAAACTTGAAAGAAATTGATTTTGTAAGACATGCACACAGAACTTGTGCCCACGTATGTGCTTTATGTGGAAGTAAAGAGGTTATACCTCATTTGCTCCCAAAGCGTGTTTGTTTTGTGTTAGCTGAGAAGCAAAGTCATGGAGCACAATCCATCTGTCTGTCTGTAATTACATATAAATGAAGTCTAATACGTTTAGAGTTTTGTCATGTCAGCTGCGCTTTGAGAAGAATTCAATTTCCCTCTGCATTGATCTGTATGCTTTGAAAGTACTGTGTTTCTGACTGTGACTTAAAGGACAGGTGTGAGAATGAATTGTATGCTGGGTCATTCACAATGTGAAATGCCTTCTAAACTCTGTTGCTTAAAATGGTCATGTATGTAATTTAGTCAATGGTTTGTATCCCTAGCAGTTTTAATATTATCCTACCAATTGTAGTGATTTAATTGAACAGCATGGGAAGTTAGTTACCGTAACTGATAAAATTAATATGTTATATTATTAATTAATTAATTTCATCATCAGTAACAACAGCCATTCTAGTGTTTGATGGTTGCCATAGAAACGAACCATTTCTGGATCTAAAGACTCTTGTAATTACGATAATTCTGGTGTGATGTTAACGTAACATCTGAATGTAGATCTCTTTTATGCTCCTGGCTGCTACCCAGCGTGGCCATATTTCAGCATTCGGCTGTAACGTACAGAGCCGACGTAAGCAACACAACAGGGAGTGATACTGACACATCTTTACAACCAGTGATCGTAAAACAAATGCTCAGATCCGCACTGTAACCAAGAATCGTTCCTCCACCCTCAACCTCACAAACACAATGGGCCTTTTCTCTTGTGTGTGCACAGGAGATGGTGAAAGTGACGATGCATATTAAGAGTCAACATAAGAGATAATGAATAGAAAAGGAAGGCAGGACATGGTGAAATGGCAGATTTTTAGTTGTGGGTAGTTACTCAGGCTTGTTTTAAACCTGAAGTGCACAAGCTGCCTCCCACTGTAACATTTCCACACTTATGAGAACATCAAACATCTATCTGAAAGCAAAACAAGCACGAGCTCTTTCCAAATATAGCATGTATCGATTTATAAGCATAAGAGAAGAAATATTACTAAAACACGAATCAAAAACTCATGCTGTTATAAATAAATAGGGCACCTTTGGCAAAGAGACAAGAAGAAAGTATGAAAGACTTTACTACAGTGTGTGTGTGTCTGTCATTCAGAAGTCAAGAAGGTGATCAATTTCAGATCAATAAAGCACTATATACTCAGGGCACTCTTGCAACAGTAGAAATGTCAGGCATTCTTTATAGCATGATTTGAAGGTAGGTGTAGAGTCATTCCACCAGCCTTTTAAATTACTTAAAGTTTTTTTGTAGTTTTAAAGGTTTTACACCCAAAGAAATAGCTCTAAAGTGCTAAAGTACTACAGAATACAATGCTAGAATAGTACTTTCAACAAATATGTCTAAATGATCTACACCCACATTAGATGAAGTCAATATCAGTTCCTTTTTGTATTCTACACAGCGTGCAGAGACACATGATCAGCCAAATACCATTTATCTTTGTAAACCCTCGTTATTGAACATTTTAGGTTGCAGAATAAATTAATCATGGGTGACATATACTACTGGGAATAGTGTATTTCTGCTATAGTGCTTTTGCATTATCCATGCTGATAGGTCTCAATAAAATGTTTAAAAAGGCTGTTGTAGCTGTTGTATGAATAACAAAAGAAAAAAAAATTAGGACAACTTTGGAAAAACTAAAATGGTCCTCTGTAGAACTAAGAATCATGTATCATTGTCATATTACAGTCAAAAATGTCAAAAATTTGACATGCAAATATTAATGCTCAGTTCTAATTCTTGTATGTCTCAATTCAAAGGGAAAAAAAGATCTTACAGATCTTCACACTAGAGTTTGTGCAGAACAAATGGTATGTCTTTGTGAGTACCTGCTCATGCCTAAATCACCTGCACAGATCAATTCCTGTTGTTTTACATGTAAATTGCTTCTCAGACTCCCAAGAGATTAGAGTCCATTATCACTGGATTATAAGAGTTTTCAGCAGAAAGAGGATTTAGCATTGTCTGTTTATGCTCTTCTTTATTGACAGAATTTGATGCAAGGTGTTTTAAGCAGTTTTTAAATCAGGACCCTCTGGAATGCTAATTAGTGCAGCTCAACACCAGCCCGCATTGGCACACCAGTGTTGCCATTTAGAGCCACATGCGGTAAACCACTTCGGAGAGTTGACAGATCATCTGATAAACACGGGAGGGAGTGTGAGGAGCATGTTCTCTACTTAACACAACCCACCCCCCACAAACACTCATCTTCACATACACATTCTTTAAGGACTGTCCAGAGAGCACGGCTGTGTTAGCATTCTGTAATACGTGCCGCTGGATGAGGTATGTACGCATTCACAGACACCTTGTGAAGCATTTTAGAGTGGGTGTGATCAGGCCGCACATGTGAACTTCCTGAAGCATCACTTGTGTTGGTGTAGGACTGCGAGGAAGTTTGTTGTCATGGCGCCAGTGTTCCAAAAGCCAGGGCAGAGATGGGCCGGCTTAGTTTCAGCAACTGCTATTCCTGTCACTGATAGGACAATCTCTCACACACTTCTTTCATTAGGCTAATTGTCCTTAGTGTGGACAGGATGTCTACTTGAAGGTCATTCAGAGCGATAGGGACACTCACATGCACTTGCACGCCTGAACACACACAGTGGCGACTGAATGCACCACTGGCAGTGAGCTGCACTGGATGGTATTCATTTCGGGGGCATTTTAACTCGTTTGCCCTGACTAACCTCAAAGTGTCATAACAGTTTCAGATATAGACAGCCAAGCCATCATCCTACTCTGGCCGCAGTATGCACGTACACACATACACATTTATGGTCACAGAGAAGACAGTCAGTCCGTGATGATGACATTGATGAAGAGTCTAAATGCAAAGTACATCCTAGTCATCTAATAGAAGATTTCTTAGAGTATTTGGTTATTTTAAAAAGTTTAAATTCTTACCCTCATGATTACACAAGAGAAGAAATATTGACATTTCCATTTCCATACAATAAAAGTGAAGTAGTCATATGAGTATGGAATTACATTATTGTGAGTAAATGATTAAAATAAATGACTTTTAATTTTTGGGTACATTGTCCTTTAATTGAAATTGCAAATCACATGTTGAAGGCAATACATAAAACAAGTGTACTTCCTGGATATCACCGTGGGATTGAATAGGGAAACTTACACATAAGTCATTGAGCACCAACTAAGTACTATACAAAGTTTAGCTGAAATTGATGTGGTAAAAATTAGTGCTTGTTCAGTTGAACTTATCCTGGGTGCATGTTATGTTTGTTTGCAGATGTGATTGTTATAATGTCATCATTGTGACAATGGGTCACATAACAGTTTAAACAGATACATAATAGTCTTGATGACATTGCGGGGCTTCCAAATAAACAACTTTAGTCAATTAAAATGAAGCACTACAAATATCTCTGGCTTAGTGTGCAGGGAAAACTGAACACTATGCAGAGACTTTTTGAATAGAAACGTAGCTATGTAGAGAATGGCAAGTCCCTAAACATGGCAGAGGATCTGAGGAGAAAAACGCATAAGGTCTGCAAGGTCCTCATCATTTACCAAAGTCTGTTTTTTCTATTTGTTTTGATGACCCTTCAAAATTGCTTCTCAAAAACAAAGAGAAAGGTAGAAGAGAGAGATAAACGTATAAAACCACAACCCCTGACTGCAGGACATGGATGAATGGACTCGCATCGCATAGTAAACTGCATTGCTGCAGCATGGGCTCTGATATTCCCTTACCAGTCATCACTCTCTTATGCGCTCCGGCTCTTGGACATTAGTGAAGTACTGCAGTGTGTTGACAAAACATGCATGCTCTTCCCCAGACGTTGCAGGAAATGTCTTTCTTTGCGAGATGCTACCAGTTGGTTCAGTTTATTGAAAGAAATTTACCAGCACGACAGTCTGATGAAAAAACTGCAAGTGTTGCAATGAAATGTTTCCATGCTTTCCAAGCTAATGTTCTCTAAGAAACAATGATGTAATGCTGCATTCAATTTAAAGTCAGATGTGGGGTACAGAAGATGATGTTTCAAGATAACAAAATAACATTTTATCATTCTCCAAGCAACCAAACAGCGGATGAGAAATGATGCAATGCAGTGCTAGCATTGCTTTTATTTTATGTAATCTAAGAACTTCGACTCATGGGCATTTAAATTTGCTTAAAAGTTAAGTTTACTTTTAAGTGGCAGTTGAAAATGTTCCAACTTTCAGAGATGAATAAAACATAGCATAAAAGTGCCAAAGAAACACACCTGAGGAATTCTGACAACAGCCGAATCCACTAATCAAATTGTCTCAATGAAACACTATTGATACACACAAGTACACACCTGAAGTGTCTTACTGGTAGGAGATGAAAAGATGATATTGACAAATTATAATTTGTTAAAATTATGTTATATAATTTGTTATTATTTGCTAATGGCATTAAATCAGTATCACCACACAGCCATTATTTCAACCACACAGAGATGATTAAATGTTTGACATGCTGAATGTTGCAAAGTAATTAATTAATTGTGATGAGACCCTTTAAACAAGGTAAATTTACCGAGAGGCACAACCGAATAAGATACTAGGACTTAAAAATAAATCTTGAAGTGTTTTTTATTTGAGTTAAATCTCACAAAATGTTCTGAGATTTATGCTTACAAAAAAATTAAATTGACCAATAGGACAAGAAAAATAACACTAATTTAAGATATACTTCCAGAAAACAAGTTAATATTTTATACAGTTTTCCCTAACATTTAAATCAATCTTTCTTTAAGGGTGTTTGAAAGAGGCCTTTCTCTCTCTTAGTTGTATTACCCGAGTTCTGATTCCAAAACCACAAAAAGCATGTTACACTAAAAGCTTGATAAGAGGCTTGTTACCTCCTCAGAACAGCCTGATAAGCAGAAGGGAACAGACTCTGCTCTGGCTCACCTCACTGGCATCAAGCCATCAAAGTCACATGGAGATGCACATGGGGCAGCCGTATTATAAAATGTGGAAATGGCAGAGGAGGGGACATTGCGGAGGTCTGCCGTCTGTCTGTGATGTATTCATCATGTGCATCTCGGATGCGGGTCACGTCATTGTGCCCTTTCGCTGCAGACCTGTCAGTCAATACTGTATTCCTGAGTGGATGGAGGCTCTGACGCACCATCTGCGTGTGAGAGGAGCCGTGCAAACAGGGATGAGTGATGTCACTGCAGTAGGGTGGAATTGGACAAATAAAAACTTGGGTAAAAAAACGAGTCCAGTCTCAGATTCTTGTAAATTGTTCGCTGCTAGTCTTAAGTGATTTTATGATAGATGTAGCTTTTTTAGAGGAAGAATTCTGTCAAGGGTGCACTAATACGTCAGAGATCAGGTCTTGTCCAACGTAACACCATGGTTCGGTGTGTTTAGCATGACACATTGTTGATTATCTCTTTCACCCCTCACCGTTATGACTATTTTCCCCTGCATTTGTGTGTGGCCTGCACCAGCCATATAAGAAAAATATCCACCAACATTTGTGGCCATTTGCTCACCGGGTTCATTGGTCCACCTGATTACTCTGCATTGATTTACTTTCCTAGCAGATCAATAACTATTTAAGGTCTTTTTTTAAAAGAAAACAAACATAAAAGACTACATTTTCTATTTATTTTTTTCTTTTTGGTTCTCACTTTTACCTTTTTAAAACTATTTTAAAATAAACTACAGCATCAGTTGATTGGAAATTATTTAACTAATAACTAAACAGCTTACAGAGTGCTTAGTCAATTCGGTTAAATGACTGGGATGACTTGCAGCTGGACCACTGGGGAACATGGGAATTTTCCACTGTCATCACTGCCTTATGTAACTGATTAGCATAGACAAACTGCATGACATTACCGACAGGAGCACAGGTGCAGTGTGGGAGTGACCGGTTTTTAGAGCTGAATCATTGCTTAATGCACCATGTCATAACATCTGAAAATTAAACTGACCAAAGTTCAGCTACATCCACAACAAAAACCCTTGTTACATACAGTTACCAACCAAACCTAGTGAGTTGCCTGTGTAGGCCACATTTCAAAGGCATCGTAAGCAACTGATTGTTATTCCAAAATACAGGACAACAAATTATGCCTCAATAAACCTTATGTTCCTCATACTGCAGTACAGCAGCATTGCATGTATTCTGTGCAGGGAAGACAATCCCATGATGTTTTGCAAAGAGCACAGAGAACAAAATCCAATTTCTGCAAATTTCAGGCGACGTGAGGGAAAAATGTTGATTATAAATAACATTGATTCCAACTACAATAAACTTTTTACTCATTATGTGTGTGTGCTAATGTATGTATTTTAATGCTTATTAGAGTATCACAATGTTAGCAACATGCTAACACCAAATTCTATCAGTGTGCATTTTGCATGAGTAGTGCTTCTTGTAAGAAGCATGGAGTCTGCTTGGGCATTCTGATCAGCCAGGTTTTACATCAGATTTTCAGAGGTAGCATCCTATGTAGGTAGCAAGACAACAAGGCACCTCGTTTTGTAACACAGCCTACATGAATATGTTTGTCTAGACCAATCTTCTCTGTTCAGGGCCCGTCCTCTTAGAATCCTGCTTAAGAGATTTGATAGGTGAACAGTACAACTGTCAGAATGGAGACAGTGATTTGCCAAAGCACTGAGGAGCACACAGAGGTGCGTATGAGGAAGAGCTGAATGAGGGAGACAGCAGCAGTTTTTGTGGCGTGACATCGCTGATGTGGATATTCTTTGGGGAGCGGGAAACAGCTGAGACTGTCTGCATGGTTTAGGCACAAATTAACAAGCACAATCCACACAGTCAGTCATAAAGCCTTCCACCTCCCCTTGAGCTATGATTAAATCCTTCAAGTAACCATCTAATGTTGGATACAAGATGTTCCCACAAAGATACACATGGCTGGTTCCATCTCACGTCCATGTTCTGTTTTAAAGAGGGCAGACTTAATGTGGGAGTCTGAGCAGTCAGGTTTAGTTTATCTGTTTGTGTATTAGTGAGTTAGACAGCCATGGTCAAACAGCTTCCCAGTGGTGTTGGACGTGATTAATATGTTTACTCGGCTGATTGAGAAAAGTTTAGACATTAGCAGCTCAGAATCCCATTTTTGAATGTTCCTTGTTTGCTCCTGTGTATATGTGAACATTAGTAAAATCCTTCAAAATTCCCATATAACAATAAATACACATCCAAATATATTTGCAATGTATTGCATGTAAATGAAAATGTATGAAAATGTGTGTAATGAAAATGTATTGCCCTGTTCCTCTGAAACTGCTGTACTTTTCCCATGATGCCAATTAGGCCACACAGGCTATTGGATAAGGTTAACCAATAAGCAAATAGCTATTTAGCGTTACAAGATTGAATACTGTAGCCTACAAGATCAAAAGGTTTTGTAATTTTATTTCTGTTCCAGGTTTGGAGTCAAAGCTGAGGATGGCAGGAGATTCTCGCGTCCACATGGACCATGACATGGAGATAGGAGTGACACCAAAAGAGGTCAGCTGTCAATAACCTTTTTAAGTTTCTTCTATAATAGCAATGTCAACTATATATACTATAGAGTGGATTTTCTTTATTTTGATGCTTAACTGCAAATATAATTTGCCTTATTTCAATAGAATTAAATGTCATCGTTTTATTTCATCTAATAATGTGAGGTAAAAACAACAGACAGGATTACAGGTTACAGTACATACGTTTCTGCATTCATCAATATTTCAGCATTTATCAAATGACAGCTAAAATAACCACAAGCCAAAAATTTAATGGGTACTTAACAATGAAACAATGAACAATGAAAAATGAGTTTCAACAATTTTAAGTGCCCACTTCCTCTGATAGATGTCGATTGTGCAGTATATTCATCATCAGTTATATACTTGGTTTGATATTTTCCCATCTGTTACATTACTGAGTACCACAGGACTCAATATGCACATTCGTTTCCTGGTCATGAAAGTAAAGGCAAATTCTTTAAGAAAGTATAATGTACAGTCAGCTGGTCATTATCACAAAATAAACCCTGGCAGGGGGATCAGGCTGAGTTACACTGAAGGCGTTTATTGTGTGATAATGATCAGCCTGACTGCTTGCCAAATACATAAACAAATATACATGAAATATTGATTTGAGTTTTTAAATATTTTATTGCATAAGAAGACAGAGACTAAGAATAAGGAAGAAAACTAGATGCAAGTTAAACATTTATTATACTAAAATATTTGGCTCAATTTAAAATAAAAATTAATAAATTTTATATTTAAAAATTAAATGTTATATCTAATTATATTACTTACTTTGTAGTTCACGCAAATTGCATAGTTGGAGACACATTAAATAATTGATCCCAGGTGTTGCCATTTTTCAAACATTTTTTAATGTTTTGCACAAGATCTGCCTTTGCCTGACAGAAAACAGAAGGGTGCAGGTGTAGGCAGCAGAAGGTTTCTGTGTCCACAGTTTTTTTATAAGTGCTTTAAAGCTTCTCAAAAATTAACCTTATCCCACACGCCAATTAACAACAAAACACAATGTACTGCAAATGAAGAAACAGTGTGTCAATGCTCCTTTGTGTCATGTGGAGGGCAGTGCGTTCTAGACCTGGGAAAAGGGGCAGCGATACTTATTTGGACTTGCCAGTGTTCCCTGGGGAAGAAGAAGTCAATGGGGTTCCATGGAGCTGGTTCAGAACAAGTTTTTGAAATGGATTAGAGGCGAGAACTCAGTAGAGGTGCTACTGAGAGAAAACCAGTTTAAAATGATCACGCTACCCATGGGTTGGTCTGGTTTCCTGGTTTCTAAAGGGTTTGGGCACTTGTCACATAGTCTGTTAGGGAGACCAGCTGGCTATTTTTAACATGGGGTAGAGAAAGAGAACATTTAAGATTTTTGCAATAATCTCTAACTTGAGCATACGCACCAACGGGGGCGTGTGCAAAACCGAAACTTATTACCATGTGAATCGCGCCGGGGGGTGTGGCGATCTCCGCTAATTACAGGTAATGAAGTGAGACTGGAAAGATTGTACTTCTCCTTGGTTTCATACGGATTACATAAACTGAGAAAATTTGTTTTCAATAAGATTTACACCATTTTTAAATAGACATTATAAGATTTCTGCAGATATATGTCTCGTGTTTGTGTGACAAGTATTCGCAAAGTTACAGTTCATTTTTAAATGCGCTTCAAAATGTGCTCCACGGAAAGAGAGAAGACAGAACACGCATCTTGTTAGTTTTTTTTTTACATTTTGTAAAAAGCACAATATTTTGTTTTTATCATGAGTGTAAAACAATAAAAGTAGACACTTCACAGTTTCGAATGATATGTATCACTTATATGTGTGACCAAAATCAACAGAGCATTTTTAGTCTCTTTTGCACTGAGGGTTGGCACTAACCCCAGAGGGTTAAAGAACAGGAAAGAGAGGGTCCCCAGAGTCAAGATGTTTGGATAAAGAGTCCTCAGTACCCTGTTGTTCTGTTTTTGCTGCATGTGCAGAAACACTGCGACAATGTCTCAGCTATTAAAGCACTTATATTGGTTGGCAATAACAGCACAAATATTTCTCTGTTTGATGCTGGTTATTGCTGCATGTTTACAGCGGCTCAATGGAGATAT
>JAZGTK010014632.1:0-13623 GCA_036877625.1 Ambastaia sidthimunki
CTTTCTCACAGTGGTGTCTCCCACGGGCTCTCGACCTCCTAGCCGTAACCGTAACAACGAGATGCCTGGCGACGAGGAACTGGGCTTTGAGGCTGCTGTAGCAGCTCTCGGTAAGAGTGAGTTTATGTAAAACACACAAAACCACACAGCACCACTGTGTATAAGACATTCTTTTTCAATCATCTCTCCCTCTCTTTCTTATTTTTTCCTTGTTCCCAGGTATGAAGACTACAGTTAGTGAGGCTGAGCATCCTCTCCTCTGTGAGGGGACCCGGAGAGAGAAAGGAGACCTGGCTCTAGCGCTGATGATCACGTATAAAGATGACCAAAGCAAGTTAAAAAAGGCAAGTGCTTTAAAGTTATACATCCAAATTACTTAAAGGGTTAGTTCACTCAGAAATAAAAAGTGCTGTCATTGACTCGCACTTATGCTGCTACATAATGAGAAAATAACAAAACAACTTAACTTGAAAAAAGGTACATGCTTTACATTAGCCCAGTAACATGTTACACCTGATGAAGTGAGAAAAAAACACTCCAAAACGTAGACAAGAAAAAAAACCAAGCAAAATAATTCTCCTCCACTTCCTGGTCCGTTTACACTATGCATTGCTCTCACATACTCTGGATTCTGATAATGTTAATAGTGTTGATGACATTAATGAAGTGATTTCTTTCTTTGTAGATTCTGGATAAACTCCTTGATCGTGAGAGCCAGACCCATAAGCCTCAGACTCTGAGCTCTTTTTACCCAAGCAAACCAGCCACCAGCAGTCAGAGGAGCCCATCCAAACACGCCACCCACGGGGCCACGGGCGGAGCGTCAAAACACGCCTCGTCAGCATCATCAGCCGCTGTGCAGGGCGTGAGCGGTGGGGGAGCGGCGGGGCAGCAGGGAGCTTTAACGGGTGGAGTTCAGAACACAGCAGCAGGAGATGGCATCACTGACAATAGAGATCAAGGTGAACCACTTCTGCCAGTGTATCATGAGTAAACTGTTTTCGGGGGGAATTTATAAAGAGTTAAGATCTGCACTCAGCTACTCTGTGCATCTAGATATGTCCGGTTATAATGCTCTTCTCCATGATTCATCAGAATTTGCCGTTGCTGTGGTCTCTACAAAATGTACACAAACATCCTATGCTTCTGTGTGGGAGTGACGGCACAATGTTAATTGTGGCAAGCAACAATCGCTGACTTTTGTGAACAAGACGTTATATGTATTATAAACCTTATTTGCAAAAAGTGTGTTTGTGTGACAATTGCATTTAAAGGAATAGTTAACCCAAAACAATAAAATTGTCACAATTTATTTACTCTAACTTTGTTTTTTCAAAGCCATATGATTAACAACTGCATAACAGAAAAGATAACTGATATATCTGAACGTTCTACCATGCCATTAAAGTCAATAAGGATCAAATGTCAAGGCACGAGTGTGAGTAAACGATGACAGAATTGTCATTTTTGGCTGGACTATTCTATTAATAGCTCTAGCACAGTACCAGTTCTCTTACAAACTAAACTTGACAATGCCAGGAGAAGGGCCTTTTATTCACGCTGAAATGTTAGTAGTCATCTTAGGCCTTGTGGTGTTTGTAGTGATCCTGTTTAATATTTTTCTCTCTCGTGCTTTCTGTTTTGGCAGAAGGTGCGCAGTCGTCCTCCTGCGAGCAGCAGAGCGATGCAGCACCTTACAAGCCTGAGGGCACCGTGCCCAGTCGTCTGGCGCTGGGAGGCCGCGGGGCATACGGCACACGCTGCTGGGGATCACCTGTACGACAGAAGAAGAAACACACAGGTGAGACAGTGTCTTTAATAATCAGACAGATAGAAGTGCTTATCTGAAACTGCATCTGTGTTCTTCAGTGTTGTCACAAAGAGGTCATGAACCTCCTTCAGGGTGTATGTACTATCAATTTATTTATTCATGTTGGAATATCTTTTTTTTACATTTTTGTTTAAAAATAATTTTATTTATGCATTAAGAAATTTAAAAGAGTAGTAAGACTTTTTTCCTGTACTCGTGTTGAGATCATGTTTTTCCTGTCTTCTTGTTTTGTTAGGCATGGCGAGCATTGACAGCAGCGCTCCCGAGACCACCTCAGACAGCTCTCCCACTCTCAGTCGACGGCCAATTCGAGGGGGTTGGACGGCTGCTTCCTGGGGGAGGGGTCAGGACAGTGACAGCATTAGTAGCTCTTCCTCTGATTCGCTGGGCTCATCGTCATCTAGTGGTTCACGCAGAGCTGGAGGAGGAGCCAGAGCCAAGTGTACTGACACCAGCAGGTGAGACAAGCTTGTGTCCTAATGCCTCATTTAAAGGTGTAAGTTTGTGAAGGCATACGATTTGTGGATTGTTTGTATATCTTTCTACTAGGGTCATGGACAGTATAAGTTTATTTATACCAAATACAACAAAAACAACCAAGCAAATACTGTTTAGTAGTTTTGATTTAATGAATCAGGTGTTTTATTTCAGAGTCAAAACACATATTGTTCTCCTCTGTGGCTTTGTTCAGTCAATTTTTGGAAGTTTTAGAAATCGTCTTTTAGAAATTGTCATTTGAAAAGCAACAAAAAACGCATGAAATACAGTATTCACAAACCAATTTGAGCCACATAAATACTACATGTGGTTGGCTATATGTGGTCCTTAGGGTTGGAGTTAAACAAAAGTTGTGTATTTGTGTGCGGTGTAATTAAAAATGTATATATGCAGCATATGACACATTGTCTTTTTCTCTCTTAGGTATAAAGGCCGTCGGCCTGAATGTCATGCTCCACATGTGCCCAACCAACCCTCTGAGGCAGCTGCCCATTTTTACTTTGAGCTGGCCAAGACTGTGCTGATTAAAGCTGGAGGAAACAGCTCTACCTCCATCTTTACTCAACCTTCTGCCAGCGGAGGCCACCAGGGGCCCCACCGCAACCTGCATCTGTGTGCCTTTGAGATTGGCCTGTACGCCCTCGGCCTGCATAATTTCGTGTCTCCTAACTGGCTGTCAAGAACTTATTCTTCGCATGTTTCCTGGATTACAGGTGAGAGAAAAAAAATGATATTTGCCACTGACTTGAGAGACAATAATGTCTAGTTTTTAAATTAAAATATAATTAAAATGCAAGTGCTTGGAATTGGTCTGTCAATTTAGAATTATGTGTATGAAATTGTACAGCTATATTATACTGTAGTAAGTTCCCTTCCTTGGTTTATGGATGTTTTTTAATTTTTTACGTTATTTTATGTTAATTGCACAGGCCAGGCCATGGAGATTGGGAGCGCTGCCCTCAACATCCTGGTGGAATGCTGGGACGGGCACCTCACGCCTCCAGAGGTGGCATCTCTCGCAGACCGCGCATCTCGAGCACGGGACCCCAACATGGTGCGTGCTGCAGCAGAACTGGCCTTGAGCTGCCTGCCTCACGCTCATGCCCTCAACCCCAATGAGATACAGAGAGCACTGGTGCAGTGCAAAGAACAGGTACAGTCCAGCACAGCCACAACCCACAGCATAGCCCGTTCACACTGAGACCTTATTAACATTTGTTGCTATTGTATGT
Organism: Ambastaia sidthimunki; assembly: GCA_036877625.1. Taxonomy (NCBI): domain Eukaryota; kingdom Metazoa; phylum Chordata; class Actinopteri; order Cypriniformes; family Botiidae; genus Ambastaia; species Ambastaia sidthimunki. The sequence continues at coordinate 3,562 of JAZGTK010014632.1, forward strand.
TATAAAAAAATTTGAATAGACAAAATAAGTTCATTTGGACAAACATTCATCCGATGGAATGGAATACAGTCAGATGATTATTTTTGTCAGTCAATAAAGAAAGGCCAACCAATAAGATATGAGCCTTTGGTAATTATCTTTGAGTGAATATTAGTTTCTATTTTAGACTGAGTAGACTGTGTGTTTGTTGTACATTTATTTAATTTTAGCTGTGAAAAGGCTTTTACACTTATCATAAGGCACATAGCTTTGCTTTTCATCTGCCTTGCCAGATGAACCTGACTGACTGTCATGTCTGCTTAACTCTCTTCTCAGGATAACGTGATGTTGGAGAAGGCTTGCATGGCTGTTGAGGAGGCAGCAAAGGGAGGGGGAGTTTACCCTGAGGTTTTGTTCGAGGTGGCTCACCAGTGGTACTGGCTGTACGAGCAGACAGTGGGTGGAGGCTCAGGGGCCCAGCGGGACATTTCTGGACGCTGCAGGGCCAATGGTGGAGCAGGGAGAACGCCCCCCGAGGGAAGCTGCGGTATACTTGATAATCCTGGAGCCATGGATTCATCAGGTGTTGCTGCGGTAACTACAACGGTGACAGCAGCTGCTGTTGTACCTGTCATTTCTGTCGGCTCCACCATCTACCAGTCACACGCGCTGCCGGGTTCAGCCATGGCGCACACGCAGGGCCTGCATCCCTACACCACCATTCAGACGCATTTGCCCACCGTCTGCACCCCACAGTTCCTGGGCCATCCGCTTCAGCACGTCCCCCGTCCTGCCGTCTTCCCTGTGTCCGGGGCCGCCTACCCACAAGTATGAGCGCTGTTCAATCAAAATGATAAGAAATAGTCCATTTAACAATACCTGTGTTACAACCTAACTGTAGTGAGGCTGTGTGAATCTGGTTTAAAAGCTTGCGTTTGTCTTGTCAGGGAATGCACCCTGCTTTCATCGGGGCTCAGTACCCGTTCTCAGTGGCCACTGGCCCTCACCCTCCTCTGGCAGCGACCGCGGTCACTTTCCCTGGAGTTCCGGTGCCATCCATGACTCAGATTGCCGTCCACCCTTATCATGCTGCAGAAGCAGCCCTGCCTCTGACTACTGTTGCAGGTAAACAGAGAGAGAGAGTCAATAATTCAGTAACATTTCACTGTCAGGGCTCTGAAAGTTTATTCAGTGTTGCTTCTTAAATACAAATGTAAAGGTCCACTGTTACACTTTCTAAGTAAAACTACACCTAAAATAACCATTACTTTATACAGACATGTTTAAAATGACACAAAATGACTCCAAATATAGTTATTCATTAATGGTACCAAATGATATGTGCATTTTTACTTTACACTCTTTTCTTTCAAAATGCTGTTTCCATGAATAATACCAACAATTAATATTTTTAAGAAAGTAGAATATAAGAATATTACAAACACATTTTGCAGAGAAGGATGCATAATATTTTCTAATTATTGTAAAAATGGCAAAAAAACGCATACCCCTGTTTAAATGGTCTTTGCTTTGGCAAAACTACTGTAAGTGCTAACATTAACATATTTACATTTATGCCTTTAACTTTTATCCAAAGCAACTTACAGTAAATACAAGCTAAACCTTTTATGAGCATGTATATTCCCTGGGGATTAAACCCTCCAGTTCTTCAGTTAATTATTATTGGGACAGTTATTGCTGTTTGGAAGTTCATGAATCCATCTGTAACACCAGTTCTTTCTTTGATAACTAAACCTACTCTGCTTTTCCCCAGCGGGAGGGGGGCTACACTCAGCCTCCGCCATCCAGGCCATCCAGGGAGCGTCTCTTCCAGGACTCTCATCCCAGCCGGCCTCGCTGGTCAGCGCACCCTTTCCTGTGGAAGACGAGCAGCACAGCCAGCCGATCAGCCAGCAGGGACTGCACTATCTTCACTCAGCCTACAGAGTCGGTAAGGAAGACTGATTTCTAATGCATAGATCCTTTAGGGCATGGCTTGCCTGTCCTTATGTTGCTGTTTTACACCCATTAGGATCCATCTGGTCCTGAATTGTGGTGATTAATTATCAAGAAAGGTGAGGGAGAGGTCGGTTGAGTCCATGTTGCAGGACTGACAAAGAACTCTCACAGTGAGAAATATTAATTAAGGCATGATTACGTTTCTCATCAGTACTCATAAATCATGAAGATTAGGACGATGGGTGCATGAGTCATTTCAATATTCGAATGGTGCAGTGGCTTAATGCTAATCTTGAAATGTTCCTGTCTTTTTTGTTAGGCATGCTGGCGTTGGAGATGTTGGGAAGAAGGGCCCACAACGATCATCCGAACAACTTTTCCCGCAGTCCCCCATACACAGAAGACGTCAAATGGCTGCTGGGCCTGGCTGCACGTCTCGGTATGTCCATATGGCTTTTAGAGATTTTTTCAGGTTTTCTCAAATTGTGTTTTTATTTTCCTATTATCTGCAGAAAGACCTTAGATGGTGAAATAGCTTGTGATTTGTTGGCATTTCACCTTGCTGACAGCTGAGAAGGAGACTTCTCATAGCAATAGCAAGTCTCCAACAGAGTTATTGACATTTTGATGTCAAAACTATATTATGGAGGCGTAACCCACCCTGATCACAGCATGTGGCCAGTTTTTATGGTCCTAAATCCTGCAGAGATAGAAAGTATCTTATACAGTTTAAGTCAGGCATTCTATAAAACGACTAGCTTATTTCTGTTTGCTTGCTTAAAATGGTTGTGGAGATGGTTTAATTGCCGATCAGGCCTCTCCATGCTCCTTTTAAAGAATATTTTGGGTTAAATAAAGTTGATCTTTAATGACACATGCTGTATGGCTGTGCAATACATAGAAATTGCAGAAATATCACAAATGTGCATATCACAGTATGTTTATTGCAATAGTTTGCAATAACTAAAGGAGTTACTAGAAAAAGGTTACGTATAGTTGACGCAGATAGCCGAGAGACTGGCACGCAATGTTATTGTAACAGTAATCTATGGCTTTGTCACGTTCAGAAGTTGTAGTGATGTTTTCTTTAAGAATGTGAAACATATGTTGGCTATATAATTTCCAGGTTTTAAATATATTTTAATACATTGAAAATTTGTATTTATACATATACATTGTATTTATACAAATACATTGACATTTGTATTTAGGCATTTTGGTAGTCATAGCGACTTTATGCAAAGCGACTTACAGTAAATTCAGGCTATACATTGTATCATTACGTGTTTCCTGGGAATCAAACCCACAACGTTTTGTGCTGCTAAAGCAGTGCTTTACCATTTAGGCTACAGGAACATGGTATGCTAGTAATTTTTGTAAGTAATGCAATTATAGTACAATTGAAAGTCTGCATGGTGATTTTCTTAATAGGTTAAAGTACAGAAATGTGACGCTCAGTTATTTAGTTTAGAAAGATTATTTAATCCGTGATGATCCAATTTGTTTGAGGTTGGAATAGTTTTCTAGTTGGTTGTGTGTGGGTAATTTAGGGGATGGTTTCTAGCGATTCTGTAAAAGTGTGATGTTTTACATTCAGGCATTTAGCAGACGCTTTTAGCATTACAATGGTGTGATTGTTACATATTTATAATCTGCAAATGGTGTGAAATCAGCCAGTTATCACCCAGCTGAAATACCTAAAAAACAATGTATTACTATGCATATATTTATATATAGAGAGAGGTATGTTTAATTATGGTCTTGTATCTAAATATAAGATGAACAGTTTGTTTACTGTTAACAGTTTTTCTAATCTCTGCTGTATTCCTCTTTCTGAATCAGATTATTCCTTGTTTCTGTATCCTTTTGTTTCTTGTTTGTTTTGCAGGTGTGAACCATGTGTACCAGTTTTGCGTGGGGGCTGCAAAAGGCGTTTTGAGTCCATTTGTCCTGCAGGAAATCATTATGGAGGCTCTGCAGAGGTTAAACCCTGCACATATCCATGCACACCTCCGTACCCCTGCCTTCCACCAGCTCGTGCAGCGCTGCCAGCAGGCCTATCTGCAGGTACAGATTCTGCAATCACTACCATTTAGCCTGTGGAGCTAAACACGCTCATATTATTACTAGTAACATCAATAATTGGTTGAAAACTTAAATAACTTTACTGATAATGATCCGGCAATAAATTCTTCCTTCAAAAAAGCCATTAAAATTACATTTGTAAATATGTCAAATTTTGGTTCTTGTATTGAACCAGTTGCCATCAACTCTGGAGGCTGTTTTCATGTAGGTTAGACTTAGCTGGTATGTCTGTAGTTTTAAGGAGACAATCTAAGCAGAGTTTTAGAGCGTTCGAGTGGTACCGAGGCTGGATTGTGATGGCATTGTCACCCACACTGAATATAAATTGTGCCTAAACAATTCTGGAGTGTTAAAACTAAAGAGGGAAGCTCGAGTCTGTTCACAGGATGGGGCATACTGATGAGAGGGCATCAAACACAATGTGGCAGCCCAAACCCAGGAGCTGTTGTCTGGAGGAGTGCACACATGCTATCTCTCTCCCACACACACACACAGAGCCGGTCCTACAGTTACCTACTAGTTGGCGTGATACTGTGTTGCTCTTTCAAAGATGTTTGAAGTTGTTGCATTGGCAAACTATGCAGATGTCTGCATAAGTGACCACTATTCTGTCATACCTGACTTAATTTTTTAAAAATGGCAGAGAAGGCTACCATATGTCTGCCACTGTAAATCTTTGCAAATGAATGTTCGGTAAATGTGCAAGGGATACAGTGCCAGCTCTAATCCACTTTCTCCATGCACGGCTAATGAGATGAGGGACCCAGAGGATGTGCTCAAGCGGAAATCTTCCCAGACTATCACACAGTCATTTCGTATGTTGCTGGTGGGAAATGCACTCCATATGCTTTGTGTCCCTATAGGGGGATGTGACAGTTTATAACCTGTTTACATATTGTATTAAAACAGCTTCAGTTGTCAAGTAGAAAGAATACATTTATAATTAATGCATTTGGCAAATGATTTTATTCAAAGCAACTTACAGTGTTACTTTACAAGGTGTACATTTTATTAGTTTCCTTGGGAAACCCTATCGAGCCCATGACCATTGGGGTACAATTACCCTGTTTGTCACATTAACTGTAGAAACATTGTACCAAACAGTGGTAGAACTTTTGTCCTGATTTAGAATATATATTATTTGATCATTTTCAGCCTAACATACCTCCCCAACCAAACAACCGAATTCATGTCCTGCCATCATAGTTCAATATCTTCTTCTTTTTGTTTCAGTATATTCACCATAGATTGATCCATCTGACTCCGGCAGACTACGACGACTTTGTGAATATCATCCGAAGCGCCCGTGGGGCGTTCTGCCTGACACCAGTTGGCATGATGCAGTTCAACGATGTCCTGCAGAACCTGAAGAGGGGCAAACAGACTAAAGAACTCTGGCAAAGGATCTCTTTGGAGATGGCCACCTTCTCACCATGAATGCTCTAGAGACCAGCAGGAAAAGCCCACTATACCTGCAGCTATCCCCCCAGATCACAAACACAGCTCAATCCAACACATAGCTTTCTCCGTTCCCTTTCATAGGGAGCGCAGCCAAGCCCACTTCCTGTACAACTCCACTCACATGACAAAACATTTATTCCAGAAAGTCCTAGTCATGAGAATGTGGTACAGAGCTACTGCGGCAGGTAGATTACTCTAGTCGTCGGGTCCCTCCTTTGTTGAGTTGTTGATCCCAGTGTTGTGTCTGACCTTCTGTTGTTTTCACTCCTTTTTTTAGTGTGTACTGTCGAGTAACTTAATGGCTATTAATGTTTTATCTGTCCTAACATCCTTCATTTACTAATTTCTGTGCTTTGCTTTGTAATCACCTGACAGTCGATAAGGGGCAAAGGTTGTCAATTGCTGTGTTGATGTTTGGTTCAAATTTGAACGAAACCACTAAACATCAGGCTCATACTGCAACATTCCTCTACCCTGGAGAACAGAGTCTCCATTGGTCGTAAAGGATCTCAGTGCTGGATAATTGATGGCAGTGTAAAAATAAGAAAAATACTTTGTTAAAATAATTAAAGAGACATTTATTATGATGTAATAATCAAAGTACGGGTGAGGATTCTTCAATGTTTTGTTTTATCTTTTGTTTTTAATATTTTGTATAGTGTGGTGTGTCTGAAGAGTAAGATGAGGAATGGAAGAGTTATTACTGATTGCTCTGTGGGTTCCTTTTCCAGTCAGCTGTCGGTAGCTTGAGCGCTGGAACAGAGAAGTCTGGCTGGACCAGATTATGCAGCTTTGACTTTTAAATTTATAAATGTCAGCATTGACTTTATTCCCAAACAATTAGGGCTTCCTTAAATTGGTTTCCTTTATATCCGAAACACAGCGATTGGCAAGTCATTTCCAATACAGTTAATGGACTTTGGTATCTGTGCAATTTCATGTTTTAAAAGTTAGTCGAACCACACAATCTAAATGTTTTGTTCTCATTTTAAAATGGGTTAACTGCTTCCCCAGGCTTAGCGTAGGTGAGTGGTCAATAAACATCATTGCCAGATTTCAATGTTCCCAGCATCAGCTCAGCCCCAGCGTTGGAACCTATTAGTGGAGAGTGACTGAGTAGAAAATGTACTGTGATATTTTTGTATTCTTCAAGTGTAGCTTGGTTGGAAAAAAACAAACAAAATCTATATAAGTACATACATAAATATATAAACTGTGCTGATTGCAAAAGGGTGTAATCGAGAGTAAATGAGGAAAAGAGAAAAACTAAATTGGAGCAAAGCAATATTAAAAATGTAGAGTTTACTTAATAAAGATACATCAAAACACTAATCGTTTTTTTTTATCTGTGTCTGCATTTTTGATGCAATCAGATTCCTATAGTAATACAAATATTGGTCACAGGACTGTTGGTATTTATTTTTAGCCATTACATAAGTTACATCATACCGAACACCATTTCCCATGTTTAATGCGTGCATCTTCATTCACATTTAGACATTCCACGTTGTAGATTGTTTAACTGCTCATCGCCTGGGGGCGCTACAAGGTTAAATACCGAATCTGCTTTACTGTCGTTATACAGCAACGTTTTTGAGAAGGGGCTGAAACTTTATTATGCAGTAATAAACATATAACAGTTAGTTTTTTTACAATGTGAAACTTTTTGATGATTTGTGACTGATTTGTTGGTTAAATTTGCGTTCATGTTCTACATCTTCCTTACATACACCTTATATTAAAATACACTCTAAATGTGCGTCAAAAACACAAATGTGTTAATATAATACATGATAATCTCACGCCGGTCCTTTTTTGGCCCTCTACCTGAAAAAATCTCGTAGGTGCACTCTGTTGGAAACAAGTATTTTCACTTAGACCACATCACGGGGGTTTATTTTGATCAGATTTATCTCTTAAAGTACTATGTTCGTTTTGTTTATTCAAAGGGTTCAAAAACCATACTTAATTCAACGAATCGGATCAACGAATCGGATCCCGATGTTCACGTTTTAAAACACCTTCAGATAACAGCATATGAAATGTTGATGGCTCAGCGGGGTCCCCCACTCCACGAACTGATTTGGTTTATTCCAGAGTTTTCGGTAGGTAGAGCGTCTCGAGCCAACAGCAGCATCATAGCGGAGTGAAGATGGCGGATCAGTGATGCTGTCAACGTGTTTACCTTTCTTTTTAAACTTATTCAATCTTCAATGCTTCTTTTCGGATAGCTGTATCAAAAAACTGTGTCGGTAAGTCGTGTTTTGTATTTTCTTCTTAACAAAAGCAGTTTTGCCTCTTTAAAAGTAGAAAAATGCTACCGCTAGCCGCGCTAACCCCGCTCTGAGGAAAATGTGAGGGAACAACTTAAGAACATGTTTTTATTTCAAAGGTCTTTCGCCTCATGAATACATTACGATATCTTAACAACAACGACAAGTTTAGGTGTTGGAGCTATTCTGCCTGTATAAAAACTAAAGCATTGGACACAAAATAAACTATAATCAGTGATAGAGCTTGGCTTGTATGGAAAGTTTTGTATAGTTTGTGATTTTCATCCAGACGTCTAGCAAGTGTGTTAAATTAGGTAGGTTAAGGCGTTCATACTCTTTACACATTTATTATGTGCAGTAATAGGAGGAAAGAGCTTTCCGAGAAGCCGAGACAAAAGCAAAGTGAGATGCTTGTTGCTTTTTGATGCATGTGATTTTTATTGCGTCTTTACAACTTCATGGGCAGATGGAGTCTGTGTCAGTCCGGTGGATAACAGGAGAGATTTGTCATCTCACGCCATACAGATTCATTTTAAAATGTGCAGTCATGCATTTTGAAGGAGGTGTTTTCTGTTCTCCTTTAAGGGAAGTCAAGAATGTCTTGTGTCACCTTGTTAGTGCATTGCTGTGTTGGTGTTATTAAACTCTAAAACAAGTTAAAAGTTATTAAAGCCACCATTCTGTGCATGCTGGTGAACAATTCCAGCGGGTTTACTTGGACGTATATTTAAACTTTTGCATGTTTTAGTCATTTGTCTACATAACGGATTATTCGTATTTTTTTAGCATGCATTTTTGTGTGAAAACATGCATGCATGCATTTTGGTGTTATATTATAATTTTGCTCTTTGATTATTCTGTTATCGATAGTATGATTAAACACAGTTCATCAATTCTCATTAATATCTGGAATAATAATTAATTGAATTTAATGCTTGCTTAGTTAATAATATTTGAAATTTGATGCCAAATGAAATGTATCTCTTTTATTTGTTATACTTGAGTTATCTAATGATCACATTGCTTTAGGTCTTTGCACACTCCTCAGATAGTTTTATTGTCTGCATGGAATTTGAAGACATTTTTATGAATGTCATAAAATGATTTCCCCATCCTGGGGCAATATTTTTTTAACATTGGATATACGACACATGCGTTGACAGCAGTTCTCATGGTGTACAGTCAATATTTTCTCAGTCATTGAATTTTGTGTATTTGTTTGTCTCCTTGTCTTTTTCTCTTTTCTGTGCCGTTTGTGTTGTACAAGTTTAGAGTTTAAATCAGGGCATATATTTTACATTACTCCTTATAACTCATTGCACTTAGTCCCTGAAAGCATGACCCAATTAGCATTGAATTGTGAGTTGAAGATGAGTTCCGTTCTGTCCTGAGAACATTATAAATGTCTGAGATAATGTTGTAAATGAGTGTTGGGCCTGGAGGTGACACTCACGCAGAGTTTTTTTTTGTGTGAAGGTTTAAAAAAAACTTGGGCCTCTGAAAGTGGGACAAGGCTTGGATTATGTTTCAATAGAGCAGGAGAAAAACCCATTAGATTAATGACTTCAAATGACCAGGCTCTTTATTATGCGTCCGTATCCCTAAAGCTGGTATTAATTTTGGTCCTGTATCTTAATTGCATGCATATAGTATTACACGCTTGCTGCTTGTGTTTAAAATAACCTTTTGGAAAGACAGTTTAACTGAACATACAGCTCGTCTACATCATGCATTTTAGCATTCAACTTTATAATGATCTGAGTCTTATGGAAGCTTTTGTGTCAGAAGATTAGATTGCATGTCATTGTTAGATAAAAGCCTGGCTCTTGCTACAAAGTGCATCTTTTATATGCAATCATAATGTAAAACTGCTTTTGCTGCAGTGCAGTCCACTGAGTCTACAGTCATTCTCCACTAAGGACCAGGACGGAATATAGGGTATTTAACTTTTTCATTCCGTTTAATCTTCAGGGACCTGAGTCAGGTCCTGCGCAGCACTGGGAAATCAGAGCAGGATGTCAACACAAGGAATTCTGAAGCTTGATCGCAGCTATGCAATAAAGTAAAAACTGCTTGAGTGTTGAGGAATGCTTGAGCAGATGTAGAATTCTTCTTCAGAGTTCAGACCAATAGTTTGGAGGACACCAAGAGTAATAATAGCAACAGCAGTAATATAAATGAATTTGAAACGGTCTTTCTGCTTTAAGTGTTGAAGGAAGTGTTTCAGTGTGGGGAAACATAGAGTCTGTTAGTCTTTCAGGAGTGGAATAAAAATGACTGCTCATAGTGTGAGGCTGCTGGATCA